>BPLQ01011449.1:1609188-1673095 GCA_021605075.1 Caerostris darwini
TTAAAATTATGTAGGATATTTTTAATTCAATGCTTAAGGGTGCCACAAATTATTAGTAGATAATCGGTGGTTTTTGGTCGAGGAAAATGGGGCTTTGGAAGGACAAAGAAAAAGGTTCTTAGAGAAATAAAATATTAAATTTAAGTGGGATATTTTTAAATCAATGCTTAAGGGTGCCACAAATTATTAGTATATAATCGGTGGTTTTTGGTTAGGGAAAATGTCGCCTGTTCTGAAGGATGGAGTTAAAGAAGGTTTTTGGAGGAGTAAGATATTAAGACTAAGTAGGATATTTTTAATTCAATGTTTAAGGGTGCCACAAATTATTAGTAAATAATCGGTGGTTTTTGGTCGGGGAAAGTATTGCCTGTTCTGAAGGATGGATTTGAAGGTTTTTAGAGAAATAAAATCTTAAAAATAAGTAGGATACTTTTAATTCAGTACTCCATCGGCTTAGGGGTATTAAAAATTTGATAACTGTGGTAAAAGTTAACAGTAAAATCCTCAGATTAATACCAGTTTAAATGATGGAAAATAAATGTCAGTAGAAAAAATGCACTTATTAAATACAGTGGATCAGAATTTATTGAGAAAGAAAGATAAGAATTTGATGGGGTTTTTTTTTTTTGAAACATTAAGGGACTATTAGAAAGCCTCGTGAAATAATGCCATAGATTTATATGCAAAAGTGTTTTCATTTCTAATTCTCTGGACGCATTAAAGCTGAATTTATTTCGTAGCATACTTCTTTTTAAATTAACTTCATTAAAATCCGGGAATTTTTTTTCATGAGAGAATGTATTATAAAAGGAAAATATACTAGAACTTTAAAAATTGTATTTTATTTTTATCAGTTCCAGCATTCAACCCTACATTCTTAATCTTTAACTGAACTGGTAAGAAAATTAAAACTTTAACTTAATCTGAGCAGGTAAGAACAAATTAAAAATATGAGAACATTTATATAAAAGTAAGCTAAGCAAGCATTCATATAAAGTGTGCACAAAAAATACTTTGAGGTGTGAGAATTGATCAAATATTATTTAAAAATATCTGTTGTAAATTTAAAAGTAATATTAATCATTGAAATAAGGGAAGAATTTTTTAAAGGGAAGTAAAATTTAAAAATGCGACAATTATTTAAATAATTATTTTAATTTGATGTTGTTCAGTCATAATGAAACGATTGAAACATTTCAGGTGCTTATTATTTCATTGAGATAGATATTTTCAATTTGTAAAACAGCCATTAATTTTAAAATAAAGTGTAAAAGCGTGCGTATATATGTATATGAAATGAAATATATTAAACAAAATGCTCTACTGAATTCTATGACAACCTTTTATACTTTTCGGTAGATGCATAATAAATACTTAACATTATTTCTCCAAAAAGATTGGTTAATCAAAAATTCATAGCTTTGAATGAATAACAATGTGAAATAAATAATAAAACCTAACTAACTCCCTGGCAATACAGTCCATGTTGGATCATGGTCGTTTGCTTACTGGTAGATTCCGAAACAGGAGATGTTTTCTTTTTACAGGGTAAAGGTGACACCTAGCCCAGCAGTCATATTAGACTGGGATCTACGGTTTAAAATGGATTCCGAACCACTACAAACATCCATGACACCAACGGGACTAAAACCTGAAGCCTGTGGCACCGAGCACCTGTCACTCGGCCATCAGGCTCCTGATAAAACCTACATAGTAGAAATAAATTAATGTATACATAAATACATTTTATGCTTTTATCTAGTAAAATAGTTTTATATACTAGTATTTTTGTATCGTTATATTATAAGAGCGATTTCAACTGAACTTACAAATATTCTGTTTAGTTCTTTCAGGGTCTATTGAAAAAGCTATTTTCAATGAGTAACTTTCATTAAATGTAAACTAAATAAACTTACATTTTTTTTCATTCTGTTTCTGTTATAAAAATATATCAAACTAACGAACTTTTATTTTTCTTTATTTCCAGGTCTTGAGTTAAACCCATTTATTTTGCACTTCGAGCCTTTATTTTACAGCCAAAAGTCGCTGAATGATCAAAATTATCGCACTAAGCGTTCCCCGAAGTCGGAAATAAAGCTCCAGTTCACTGCACATAATAAGTAAGTACACTACTTTACGAACCATTAATCTAAGTGATCTTTTCAGATATTTCTTGATTAGTGGTTTGCCATTCCTATTTTAACATTACGCTCTCTCAAATTATTGACGATTTGTGAAAGTCTCCCTAAATGTTAAAAGCTTTAATTTAAAGTAATAAAATAATAAGTGAATGAAAGAAAAGAAGTATTAAAGTAAGAGCTTGATTCAAGAATACCAGTTCTCTCAAAATAGGAAGCTTTTTACTCAGTGTTCATAATGTAATATAGATTTTTGTAAGGACATTAAAAATCCAATGCTTGGTAAGATGAATGGCCTAACGAATTTTTAAAAGGGAATGTCAAGACGCATTTAAGAGTCTTATGGAAAATTCTATAGGAAATACATCACTTCCACGATATTTAATTAGAACAAGGGCCTTATTGGATTTTGGTTATAGTTCACTAAGAAACAATTAAATTTTATTCATAAAGTTGCATAGATTTCTAAGCTCATATAAAGCTTGTAGGGAAAAGTTAAAATACTTCTTTTTACACTTAGTGTCTTAAAACGAGATAACATACAGAAAAGGTTTTTGAAAATTATGTTTTACTTAAAAGTTAATAATAAAAATAAAGGTGAATTTAATATACTATCATCAACTAAAATTTATTCATTTTCTTAAATATTGACATTAATTATTTTTGGTTCACCTAATCCTCCAATTTTTTTTTTCTTCTTCTTCTCTCTCTCTCTCTCTCTCTCTCTTTTTTTTTTGTAATATTTTTAATTTTTTCACAATTATAGAAAATCCTGCAATTGCTGTGCTTTGAATTAAGTTGCAAAAATTCAATAAAATAATAAATGTAATAATTGTAAACTATTTGGGCTTCATGTAGTTCATAAATTGAATCTTACATTATATTGATGAATAAGGATCATATTTTACCATTCCTAAATTAATTAGATGGTAAATTAAACCATTAATTAAATGATAAATTATTTTCAAGTTATTATTATAAAAATTTATTTCAAAATATGGTTTGAAATTTTTCATTCTATGATAAAAATTCTTGAGGAAGATTAAACTTAAATTTTTTTAATAAATTTTAGTAAATGTAGGTGTTTATATCCGTATTGAAATGTATAAATGAAATTTCTTATGTCTACTTTATGATAGTGTCTGCTCCGGATTCAGCAGTATTTTTCCGTTATATATAACATCTAGCATAGATTCAGTTCAAGTATTTTATTTATTAATATAATAGGCTGTTTAACACAGTGTGCATGTAACAGGATGTATAAAATCTCTCTCTGTATATATATATAAACAAAAACAAACGAAAAGTACAATTACAGTACCATAATGGTTTGATGCAACTTCCAGTGAAAAATGTTTTTTTTTAATACTGAAGTTCACAACTGTTACAAAATGTATTTTTACTTTTTATGCTGTTTGAAAAAGAACAAGTGAAGTCCCTCCAATAATTACCAATTCGCCTTGTTACTTTTGAAATGAAGACATCAGATATGTAATTGACCTCCCTATTATCAAACAATTTATTTTTAAAATTACTAAATTTTATAATTCCTTTCCAAACATCGAATCTTAAATACTCTTCAAAATTATGATACTTTCCTGCAGAAAAAAAGAAAATGGCCCAGAGCTTTTCTTAATATTATTAACTAATTCTCCTCCATTGATGATTTCCTTATATAGAAGATAAAATGTAGAAGATAAAATTCTGCAAGCGTGCGTTGCCTGTAGGCGAACCATGTATCTTCTTACTTCAACTACTCTGCAATAAACATTTTTTATTTGTCTTAATTTTTGCATTACCTCTTTATAATTAAAAATAATAATAATTATATAAAATAAAAATAAAATTATATATAAATATATATATTAAAAACTAAAAAAAAACCTAGCATTTTGTTTATTTTTTTTAAAAATATCTTAATAATTCAATGAGTAATAGACCAAAGCACCTATTCCTTTCAGAAACAAACATAAGAGTTTGGGACCACTGCGCCACAAAGGTACTTTGTAAACGTACCACCAAAAAGTTAAATATCATTAGGCATGTTTATTCCAATTCCCAAATAAACAATATATTGGCAGTTTTGAATGGAGGAATTTCAAAATTTCTTTTGAAAGGTTAACATCACAAGCAACCTAGATCCTTATTTTTAAAAATATTTAAATAAAGCATTTAAACTTAATTAAAAATGAATTTTTTATATTTTAATAAAATGATATATTCCCAATAGGAAGCTCAAAAATCATTTTCATTGCACTAAGCTATAGATTGCATATTCTTTCTATTTAATAATGAGAATATAATTGGAAAAGTGATAGTTATGAGTAATGTACTGGAACTCATCAAAAATTTAGATGCTGAAAATAGTCATTCTTTTGCAAGAAGTAATAAATTTTTATTTCAGTCTTTCTCTGGGCTATCTAGTTCATTAATGACCATTTCAATTCTGACCGTTTATCAGGATGTACGGCCCCTTTTTTATTGCATTCTCAAAACTTGCGTGAAGAAAACACTTTTGCGGAACAAAATTCTTTTGACTTCGTGTCTAATGAAGAAATTAGAATGGGTGTTAACTCAATATGTTTTTTTTTTTTTAATTTTTTGGCCATGCATTCTCATTTCTGAAAATTCAGATATCATGACAATATTAGGGTTTTATGAAGAAGATTAGAAAAACAATTCAAATAAAAGAGAATAAAAACCATTTAACTTTTAATTAAGACCTTTTAAATCAGTTTCATCAAATAATTGTTTTAAAATAAAAATTTTGAAAAGAGAATGGAAATGCTTAATTCTCAAATTCTCAGATGCATTCTCAAACCTTGCTTGAAGAAAACACTTTTGCAAAACAAAATTCATTTGACTTCGTGAAGAAATTATTCAATATATATATATTTAAATTTTTTCGCCATGTATTCTCATTTCTGAAAATTCAGATATCATGACAATACTAGAATTTTTTGAAGAATATTAGCACAACAACTCAAATAAATGGGAATAAAAACCATGTAGCTTTTAATTAAGACCTTTTAAATTAGTTTCATCAAGTGATTATTTTTTTTTTTAAATTTCTGAAAAGAGAATGGAAATGATTAATGCAATAATTATTAGCCAATTTAGTTCAGAAATGCTTTGGCGTTTCATTATGTTAAATATTATTAAGTTTTTCTTAAGAATGTAAGCTTAAAAATGAGCTTAATGATGTTTCTATGTTTAATTACATTTTTATTTGACAAACAGAATTTATTTTTATGTATTTCAGGGTTTTTAAGATCAGAATGAAATCTGAAAGTTCTTTATTTTCACCTGACATAGTGTTTGAATCTTCAAGCAGAGGAAGATTTGATTACGATGTTTCTAAAGTTGTTACAGGTCATTTAGATGGTAAGAATGCTTTATTTCAATACTGCTTTACTAAAAATTCTGATTAGCAAACAAATAAAAAATTTATAGCTTATTTATACATAAATAACTATTAAAATGTTTCCTTCATTAATCCATATTATTTCAATCTAAGAAAAATAATATGCCATGAAGATTCATTTTGTTTTACATTTTCTCTCTTTTCAATACAGGGACAAAACAATACAAGAAATCTTTATTTTTTTTTCATCCTCTAGTCTTTCTCTCTCCCTCTGTTTTCCCTAATTAATATAAGCAATGATCGAAATAAGCTAACATCAAATAAATGAGTTTCATCATCATATAATTAAAATTCCTAGAATAAAGCTTATATATAAGCAATTTTTAAATGTAATAAATTTAAAAATAAACATGTTACTTTTAATGAAATGAGAAAAGTAAATAAGCAAATTATAGAAATGATACCATAGTTTATCGATAGCTTCATTTCTTAAATATTTATATTTTATATAATAAATTATATATTTCTAAATTATAATTGACCTAAATTCTGAAAAAAATAAGAAATAAATTATTAATTCATTCATTCTTTAAACAATTTTCCATTAAATACTTTCTTATAAATGCAAATCTGTAGATTTATAATATCACTAAAGGACGGTTTAATTTATAACGTTTACTTTTTTAAGGTTAATATAAATTTGTATCTACATGTCATATATGACAAATGAAGGTGTCTTGCCATCAATGTCACATAATTTTCATTTTGAGATATGAAAAGGTTCAAAAATAACTAAAAGGCTTTGAACTTTTTTAATGAGGTGTAAACAGATTCAATATAATGCTTAAATTTTGCTTTAGATAACCGCAGTATAAAAGATTTTAAGACTATATAAGGGATAAACTCTTTTTTTTTTCTTTCGTTTTCTTAACTTAATTTCATGTTCATAATCATAGGATCAAATCAATCCTATATGCGTTGTAATTTTATCTAATTTGTTTTATCGTGTCTTTGTAGATGAAGAAGATTCAACAGTAGAAGGTGTCATAACGGCCAACGGATTATTAGATATTGTGGTGAAGACGCAGATCGAACAGTATTTCATAGAACCATCATCGCGATACTTTCCAGCATCAAGTCAACCTTTTCATTCTGTCATCTACCGGCTATCAGACGTCCATTTTCCTCTTGGAAACATAACCCACAAATCACCTTCATTTGTACATAAAGATCATCTATCTGCACGCATACATGCAACTGATGTGTCGCCCATGACTGTACATAAGCATCCTCACCTGAAGAACCACAGTTCCTCAGATGATCTGTTATTTTTCGAACGATTCACAAAGCATTATTTCCATCGCAGGAACAAACGGAAATTCTCATCTCATCGTGTCCGTCAATCAAGGTCCATACTATCATCCAACGAGCCTTCCGAAGAAGTTCTTTACTGGAGGGACGGTGATTCATTGCATTATCGGAACGTTGAACGCTATGGTGATTCCGAACGATATGGGGTTCGATCTAACCAACGCACTCATTGGACCGAAGATAGATCAGATCGCAACATAGCAATCGATCCCCAAAAAAGTACTTGCATGCTTTATTTGCAGGCGGATCATCTGTTTTTTCAGAAAATGGGGAGCGAAGAGGCTTGTATAGAAACTATGACTCGTCATGTGCAAAAAGTGAACGGCATTTATAAAAATACCGGTGAGTTATGCTACACAATATATAAGTTATTTAATTGCTTTATTGTTGTTATTTTCTTTCAGAAATATATCCATAATTTTAAGAAAATTGAATAGCTGGATTACTTGAATATGTTTAAAATTTGATAATAAACATATTATTTGTCAGATTGATCTATAGAGTTTGATAAATAAAGAATTCAGTCACGATTGATTAATCATAAAAAGAATTTTCGACCAGCTCAGCTGCCAGTTTGTATAAAAAGAATAAGTTTGATAACGAAAGCAAAGTATCTTTGTTGCCTATTGATATACATATTAAAGATTGAATGAATTTATTCGTGACTTTCTATTTTGAACAGGAAAACAAATTTATCTACAATATGGAACTTTAAAAAGTGCTCATAAATTTCTTTTACTAACATAATTTTGTTAATTCGTAGCATAAATTTCTTTTACCAATGATTTTTATGTTATTTCGTAGCATATTAAACTTTTATTTTTCATTTATCGTCAACTAACACAAATATAAAATTGAAAAGCATCGATATTTTATTGATATGTGGTAATTAACTTTCAATTAGAATAGGAATGCCCAGACATTAGACCACGGGCTCCCCTCAATTGACTTTATGACTGTCCATCTCGCCAATGTTATATCTTATTTTAACAAATCCCATGATAATTAATTTTTAAGAATCGCATATGCACATAACCATTTTCTTTTTAATATTGTTTACCTGATTCTAGAAAAGTTAAATATCTGCTATATTTATATGGCAACTATTTTGCACCCTATCTCATAAACTTTGAAGCCACCTGTATAAGTTGGTATTGAGAAATTATAAAATAAATTCAAGGATGACAATTTATATATTTTTATCATGAATCGATAAAAGAAAGTATAAATCATTGCTAAAGAATGCAATTAAAATGCGAAAATATTTCCTTTGGCTCAACACACATCTGTAAACAGATTTTTACTATCATAAATGTCAGAAAATAGAAAATGAATATCGTTCGACTAATGTAAATTTTGCATCAATTTGTGTTTGGCTATTACAAAAATCATTGCAAATATTAAAATAACTGCCAAATCAATGCTTTGCTATGCATCAAATACAATTTTATTTATTTGTAATTGTCTTTACTGATAACAATGGATGATAAATAAAATAAAATAAAGATAAATTTCATTAGGTTTCTCCTAGCCCTCTCAAGTGTAGCAATTATCAAGCCCTCTTGGTCTAAACAAATCTGTCTAACTGTGATTTACAAAATTGATTACATTTAATTCTTCATAGATAGTTGAAAAATGCAACGAAGATCTTTAAAAAAAATTATGGACTGAAGAAAAACAGATTTATATTAGAAAAGTGGCTTTAGGAAATACCGAAATATTAATCGTCACTTATTTGCTACCGAAAATAGGTGATGATTAATATTTTCCTCTTTATGTATTTCATTTTATTCTATTTTATTGTTTCCCTTCTTTTGATTTACTTTGTTTCTTCAAATAAATTAAGATATTATATCGTATAAATGTATGCTACTAACTGTATACTGATTATATCGTCTAAATGTATACTGATTATATCGTCTAAATGTATACTGATTATATCGTCTAAATGTATACTGATTATATCGTCTAAATGTATACTGATTATATGGTCTAACAGTATTACTTAAAAATAAATTTATGATTAAATATTTTCTGAAATGATTATTAAAAAATAATTAGATTAATTCCTTTTTTTCTTTTTTCATAACACAGAATGTTGCTCGTTTAAAGTTTTCGGTAGAAAGTTCTGACAGAAAAAGGATAAACATTTTACATTAAAGGTTACTTTGTAATGGATAATTCTTTTTACTTCGTAGATTCATCATATGATGATAGCATATGCTTAGTTTGAGAGAGCGCAACTTTTCTCATTATCATTATTGATTTTGTCAAGATTTTAGAAAATATCCCTTGATGTTCTATAGCTATTAAATCAGGAAACTTAGGCAAGAATTTTATCTCCTAACGATTAAGTTTTATGAGAAAAGTATTTTACATTTTAGTACGAGATACAGTCATTTTTTAAGTTATACTTTTATTAAAATTTTGAATGAGTGAAATATCCAATATAAATTTTCCAAATGTTATATTATTGGAAAAACAAATACACAATTTATTAATTATTTTTTAGATTTTTTTCTGGTCTATTTTTTGTAAAATTTATTTAAGATATATTAATCTTTAAAATTTCGTCTTAAGAAATTCTTTAAAGTAAGATTACAAATAATTTTTTCACACAGTTTAACTACATATTTGAAAATTTTAAATATAACAAATCGCAAATGCTTATTGCATGTTGTTAAATAATTATTGCATGTTTTTATTGTTTCGTTTCTTTAAGTTTATTAGTAGAAAATTTATTTTATAATTTTTGTTTGATGCATTATTTGTATTTTTAAAAATTTGAAAGTAAAACTTGCTTAAAAAATTTAAATCAAAATATTATGTTTTGCTACCTTTAATTTTAAGTGCTTAATTGTTAATATCAATGAAATTTATTTAATAAACTTTTATTTGGTTTTATTTATTGCAATTATTTTATGTTCAAATTTTCCCATTTTGCTTTTCTTTTTGATTTCTGTTTTTATAGACACAACTCGTATGATAATCTATAAGTCATGAACTTGTTATGTCAGATACAGATCTTTAAACGGTTCACCCTCCAGTTCAATATGCAGTGCCTGACCATCTGAAAATAAAAATTACAAGGTATATTCCGAGTTTTATTTTTTTATAAAACAAATTCTGCAGGTCGTTTTTATTGTTTATATTTTTTAATAAAATAATAAGCATCGTCATGTTTCTTTTTATTTTATTTTATCAGTATTATTTTTTAAATTTAAGAAAATTCATGTATTTTTTCATAACGATATTGAAGAACTGAACTAATCTTTTGAAACTTCATAAAAATATTTTTTCTCAACTGAACATATTCAAATCACTTTAAATAACTTCTTCATTTTCTGAAACAATTAAAGAGATTTTTGTAAACAATTCGACCAACCAGGATATCATCCTTAAAATTCAGTCAACAATATATATTTTATTTTTTGAGTTTTGTTACGTATCGGCGTTGTTAAAAAGGTTTATATATATTAATGGTTTCATGCTATTCAATTGTTTATTCCCCAAAACAGTGTTATGAATAAAACTTTGTATCTATTTAATTTTGTTATCTGAAATTACAAAACATTTAATTTAATCCATCACAATCTACATTTTAGAATCATACATATTGTTCTTTAAAACAGATAAAATTTAAAGATTCTTAAATTAATATGATTGATTGAGCTATAGAAACAAATATATATTTTCAAGTTTTTTAGAGGAAATTCATGTAATTTAAAAAAATTATCTTTGGAAATGAGAAAGATATTTCCCATTGACTTGCAAATGAATCGTGTTGTTTTTTCAGATGTACAGCGTTTAAAAGAATATTCTTTTCAAAAATATATTTTTTATTTTTCCTACATTTTTATTTGCTTATTTCCTTGAAACTGACAATTATATAATAGCTATTAATTGATTTCAAGTGTTAACTATTAATCCTTACTAAAAACTTTTTTTTTTCATTCAGAAACTAAGTCTAGTTTATTGCTTATTTAATAATTACATGCGGTTAAGAGTATTTAATTTCTTTACTAACATACTGATATAAACTTATACTAACGTACTGACTGGTAAGCGAAACTTATTCCTCCTTAAAAGCAAAGAAGTGAAAAGTAAGTAATTGCATGTATAGAAGTAAGTATACACAGCGTTATGTAAGTATGCATTGCTAGCAGTAAGTACTGCATTATTTAGAAATAATGGGAGAATAACCACCCAAATAAGATTGCTGAAACAATTTGGAAAGCACATATTTTAGAGGTGGTTTAACTTTGTATATTTAACTCATTAACTCTTAAATTTCATGTTAAATGTTAAGATTCCTTTTATGATATAAATGCACTTATTACTACAGTATGTTATAAAAATTGACACTGTATTTTTTAGAAAAAAATAAAATTTAGTTATCTTTGCGTTAATTTCCTTTATTTCAACGAGTTACTTTTTTTTTGTATATGAATCCTATGTACTAAAAAGGTATGTATTTATTCTTTTAAAGCATTTGCTTTTAATTTTGTATTACTACAATTTAATTATTAATTACAATTTTAATTATTAATTTTAGTGCTTGATAAAATTAGGTGTAGTTTTTGGTTAATCAACTTAAGCGAAAGATTCTGTTTTCAGAATAATGTCCACTTCAGTTTAATATCGGTTTACCATATTATATTTTTCAATTTCGTATCCTTAATTAATCCTAACTTATTTTCTAACAAAAAGTACTGTTTTTGTAATTTTACTGAAATAAATTCATTAATCTGATCAATACAGAATATAAAAAGTAAAAATTGTTTAATTATTGTTAAACAATTTTAGTAATTAGTAGTTTCAATAAAAATGTACATATTAATCAATATATTAGTAATTTGAATTACATAGTAATTATTATTAAAAATTTTTCAAAAAAAGAATCTCGTAAACGGAATTATTTTATGCATTTAGAGATATTGTTGTGAGGCTTCATTTTAAAAGATGAATTTGAAAACCAATATTATAACTAATCGATTATTTGAAACATTTAACAAAATAATTTATTAAAATAAATAATAATAAAATGTAGATTACAGAAAATATTTTAAGATCTTAGACCTTGTCTGTTATTTCGAAACTTAATATGTTTTTCTTTTTTATTGTTATTAAATAAAATAATAAATACCAGCCAGAAAAATTACTTGTGTAGCTCTTTCTGCAAATTAGTATTGATAATGGAGTATTAAAGATTTAAGCAGTTCTTTCAATTGGATTTTAAGCTTCAAATTCTTGTACCGATTTACTCACTACTATGGAACAAAAATTGTTGACAAGATTTGTTATTTATTAATAGTATTTCCAAAATTTAAGAGCACCGAATGAATGATTCAACGGAGACGAGTTGTTTTTTATCTCGAAATAATCTAATTGTAAGAAATAAAATTCATGCCATCAAAAAACGTAAGAAATTTATCGTCAAGTTTTGCTTTTATTGTTGAATATAGTTCAACCTCACTTTCCACTTAAATATATCACGAACAACCCAAGAACGAGCTATGAGAGGAAGACATTTACTTCTGGGAAGAATTTTAGAGGTAAGTCTCCACATTTCTGGGTCGTATGGGAGAAAATCAAGCCTCGTTGTTTCTGAAAACAATGACTATAACAGATCCCTATTGAATTCGAACCTGCCACTGTACCACGAGTCGGACATTATCCCACGAAAAATATATCTTTAGCATTTTTATCTATTAAACAATTCATTAGTAAAATTCCATCTAAAGTTTAAGCCATCGTTTTACATTTTTACTTTGCAAGGTGATTTCTATAAACTTACATATAAATTAAAAATAAAATACAGGGAAGAAAAAAATATTGTAAAGTTTTCTATTTATAACTTTGGATGTTTTGAGTTATTTGAACTGTATATGAGACATTAGGAATTATCATTTCTCAATCAATCCCTTTGTATATGTTAATGACTTTCCATACAGAAAGTCATTAACACATATATATGTTTTAATATTCCATATTTTAGTAGTTTTACTAGTTTACCAATATATTTTTAAAGGTATTTATACTGTTCTTTTTCTATTACTTATAACACAAGATCTAAAAACTGAAGGTTATTATGAAAACTGAAGGTGATATGTAGGTTATTATCATTTGCCTAAATAGTGGATGTGAATATATTACAAATAAAAATTCTTCATATTGATAAATTAAAATGCATGAAGAAATTTTTTAAAATACTTAATTGAAAAGTAATGGTCATCAAAGAATGCAATTTTTTTAATAAATACCATGGAATATGAACTTCCAATTTTTTATAAATCTGTCAAGATGCTTTTGTTTGGTAATTATCAGTATTTGTTTCATATTGTAGATTTCGACCAAGATGGACGTCCAGACAATGTTTCATTCCTCATAAAGCGAATCAAAGTTCATACATTAGAAGCTTTGAAAGATCCTGTGTATAGATTTCCAGGCAATTATGGCGTTGAAAAGTTCTTGGAATTATTTTCGGAAGAAGATTATGATGCCTTCTGCTTAGCTTATATGTTTACTTACCGCGATTTCGAAGGCGGCACTTTAGGGTTAGCTTGGACTGGAGATCTGAAAAATGCAGGAGGAGTCTGTGAAAAAAATGGGGTAAGAACAGAACATTTTTCAAGAAAGAATATTTTTTAAATTTTTTTTTTATAGAAGAATATGATGTGTAACAGGTTATTGAAAGGAATATGTATAAAAGTGTTTCAATATAAATAACTTGGTATTTTGTATCTATAATATTTATTTTTATTGAATGTTTACATTTTAAAGTTTTTGTTTTGATCTCAATTAGATTGAGTAAATGGAATTTTCATTTAATTTAAGTCCATTCATCGGAAATTGGAGTCTTCTGAAATAGTAAAAAAAAAAAATCTGCAGAAATTTGTATTAAGTGTAATTTAGTAATTATTTTAAATATTTTTTTTTTTTTTTTTTTACCATTCATTCATGTTTTACACTACGTAATTTCTTCAGATTACGCATTTGTTAATTAAAATACGCATATAAAATAATTGTAATGAATCGTTGATGAATGGTCGTCATCGATAATTGGCAATTAATTTGATTTAAATTTTGAAACATCTTATCCCATCCTAAAACAAAAGAATAAACTAAATAAAAAATGTGCATGAATTTATATTAAGTGTAACTTAGTAATTATTACAAATCTTTTCTTTTTCTTTCTTTTCTTTTTTTTTACCATTCATTCATGTTTTACACTGCGCAATTTTTCCAAATTACGCTTTTATTAATTAAAATATTCATAGAAAATAATTGTAATGAATCGGTAATGAATAGTTGTCATCTCTAATTGGCAACTGATTGGACTTAAATTTCGAAACATGTTATATCTTCCTAAAAAAGAATAATAATTAAAATAATTAGGAAAAATCTTTGAAATAAGTTAACCCTTCTTATTATTTTCATTTATTCTAATTTTTTATTGAGAAAGATACATTTTCTTGGGTGTTTTTAATGTTGCTTTTTTTAACAACAAATTATATTTAAGCTAGTCCGTTTAAAATGCTAAATATGTTTGTGTGTGAATTATGACTATATAATTCGTAATTTTTGTGTTCCTTTGTTAATATTTTTGCTAAAAGTCAAAATGTTTTTTTTTTATTTAAAAGATTTTATCTTTTTATTTTAAAACATATCTGTAAATAAATTTGAATGAAATTCTGCAGTTCATTAATAATACGGAAAATCTCTTATTTAAATTTTTTTAACCAATAATATTATAAACTTACATGATTTGATGTTCCCTATCTCTACAACACGTGCTTATATAATAAAAAAAAATATTAAAAATATAATAAAAATAAATCTATTTGCAATACTCTTTGCTTGCATTATTTCATTTTATACAATTTTATTATTAAATCGTCTTGATTTTCTATTTTTAAAGTTAAATTCTGAATTTTTGACAATTTTTTTTTTTTTTTTTTTTGTATAAATCCTAGCAATAATTTATCCGTTCAAAATTAAATTTGTTATAAATTTTATTACTAAAAGATTTACGAAATTACCACTTAACACAGTCCCTTAATAAAATATGTATTGGAATGATTAATAAAAATATGGGCATCTAATCTGTAGGTTCCCCACTTCAAGAAGTGAAATTAAATAAACTAAATGAACGAATTCAAATTTGGCTTCATATGCTGAATCTCTTGCTTTTATAAAAGAGTTATAACAAAATTTTCCAATTTTTTGCTTTTCTAGACACTATTAAATCTGATTTAGAAAGAAAAAATATGCGAATTTCTTAAGTCATTTGTTACGAATACGAAATAATGAAACAAACTTGGCATGGTTCTGCAGTTACTTTACAGCTGTAAATCATGTTCAAATGGGAGGTGATGTCTGGTTCCCATCGATCCACGTAATGGTGAGTCAAACTGCAAAACTCACAATCATTTGAGGTTGGTTGCTCTTTACAGAATTTCTGGGGGATATTCTTCTCGTTAGGAATTTACTCTTTGAATAAAACTTACAATTTTTCTTTAAAAAAATGTATTTTTTTAAAGAAAAATTGTAAATTTTGTAATTTGTAAAAATTGTAAATGGGACATTCAGAATTTTACCTACCAGAAGAATTTTTCCAAAAGAAACAAAAATAATAAAAAATTTAAAAATATAAAGAAACTTTGGTGTTTCTTTATATTTTTAAATTTTTTATTATTTTTGTTTCTTTTGGAAAAATTCTTCTGGTAGGTAAAATTCTGAATATCACATTCGTAATTCTGGTAATTAATTTGTAAGTTTAAAAATTCACTTGTAGTATAAATTTTATTTCAGTGCATCTAAGTCAATAAAACATCTCTCTCAAAAGATCTTAACAGTGTAAAATATTTAGATTTTTTATACTTTTCTTAGTGTTTTCTTTATAATTCTAAACTTATAATTATTTTTGGGGTTTTTTGGAAAAATTCTTCTGGTATACATAATTATGTCATATTCATAATTCTGATAATTAATTTGTCATCTTAAAAATCCACTTGTGGTATAAATTTTATATCAATGCATCTAAGTCAATAAAATATCTCTTACAAAAGATCTTAACAGTGTAAAATATTTAGATACATAATAATTGAAATTTATTTGATAACTTTTGAAAACATTTTGAAATTGCCTTTCTAATTTGTAAAATATAACTGTAAATAAATTTGAATAAAATTATGCAATTCATTTAAACATAAAATCGACTATTTCAATTTTTTTAATCAATAATGTTATAAACTTACATGGTTGGATGTTTTCTATCTCTGCAAATCGTACTTAGATAATGAAAAACAAAATATTAAAAATATAATCAACAAAAATCTCTTTGCAATAATTTTTGCTTTCATTATTTCATTTCATACAAATTTTTATCCATTTTGTTTCAATAAATATAGTTTGAGTATTGAAGGCATTTTAACTTTCCCACCAATACAGAATATGAAGCTCTTACTTCCCATAAAAATAAAATACAGAATTTACTTTGATTTGTCAAATTCTGTTATCGTTAAATTTCATTGTGACTTCACTAGCTAGATTCAATAACACATCTGGTATTTAATTTTGATGTAACAAAAATTATTTCATAATTTAGTTCGACCAATTTAAATGTCAATTTCTAGTTCAATGAATTAATTAAAAACGGCAATTTTCTAGTCATGTTAGTGATTCATTAATCAGAAAAACATGAAACGAAAACAAAATTGTTATATAATATAGAATTAGACAGTCTCAAATTAAACAATTAATTAATTTAATTACAATGAAACATTAAAAATTAGCTCTCTGGCGCTGGGTGCCACAGGTTCCGGCTTCGAGTCCCGGCGGTGCCACGGATGTGTGTAGTGTTTGGAATTCAGTTTAACCCGTAGGTTCAGTTCTAATATGACTTCTACTAATATACCACACCACATCACTGTGCCTTGAGTTGCCCTTATACAGTTTGGGAATGATGTGGGTGAGAAGTCTTACTGGGCTCTGTGACGCTCTACAGTCATATGAGACCCGGACCTACGGTTTAACGTGGATTCCGAACCACTACAAACAACAATGGCATCGCCGGAAGTCGAACCCGAAACCTGTGGCACCTAGCGCTAGACACTCGACCATCCAGGCCCCGTTCTAATATGGCTGTAGAGGGTTGGACGTAGGGCCGACAACCCTACCCCGTAAAAAGAGGACATCTCCTATCTCAAAATCTGCCAGTAGGCAGACAGCCTTGGACTCCCATGGGGCTGTTGTGCCAATGAAGAAGAAGAAAAAAAAAAACATTAAAATTTCCATTTAATAATCATAAATATAAGTAATAGTTGATATATATAGTTTTACCTTCCAATCAGACAAATATGAATTCAGTTCTTATGTATAACCTTTTAAGATAATTTTTTTGTAATTCTTTGTTTTAAAAATTTTATCAAAAGTATGTATTTTGCATGTTTAAGTAAATGATATTTCACTTCTTAAGTAGTTGACTTTTTTTTTATGTAGCAAAATAAACTACAGATATCTACATCTTAAGAAAATTAACGACAAATTAACTACATCTTAAGAAAACCTTCTGTTTGACTATATAGTACATTTGACCCACTTTATTCAGTCGTAGATAAAGTGATTCGTGCCGTATAACGATCAATAAATAAGGCAACATTAGTTCATATATTTGACATAACGACCATCTGTTATGCTGAGATTCTTTCAGGATCGTTTCAATGCAAGTGGTGTAGAGTGCATTTATTTTCACTGTGTACTGCAAAGTTTATCATCTAGATAGCCTTATTTTTCCAGTTAAATAATTGTTGTAGGATTAATAATTGTAAAAGCCGAAGCTGGCAAGGATGATCGCAGTTAGGTCGAGCCTGCTTTTGCGGCTGCACGACTATGCAAATTCTGGTAAAGGTTTCCATGCGCATATTCGTGAGTACATACCTATAATATAAGCATAGCGCACGCAAATACATTATCACAATCAATTATTCATTTCGCATGCGAGCAGGTAAACCCTTTCTGATAAGTTTTTATCGTCAATTTAAATATTTGGTTGTTTTGCAATGGATTGATAGTTCAGCTATTTTAAATTTTATGAACATTTGCTTTTAACACGATTTAGTTCAGTTTCCTTTAACAGTTTAATTGTATGGAGTATTATTCTAAAAGTTTATTCATCAATTCAAAAGTTTTCTCATATTATGTCTAAGATGATATGCAGGAAAATGCTTTATATTTGAAAAATGGAAATAGATGGGCCACATTTACCTTGCTTTTCTCAACTCTTAATTCATCGGCATTTCAATGTTCTGATCTTAATTTTTGCTTTTAAATTATCGATTAATGACTCTTAAAATATAAAGAAGTATTACAAATTTAAATATTATTTATAAATGATATTTAATGCATTATTTGTATCCTTTTTAAATCATCATTAAATGAACAATGTCTATCGAATATTTAATTTAAGGAAACAATATACATCGCAGAGATATTTTCTTCTTACATACTCAAATATTTATCAATATTTGAATGTAAAACACAGAATTGTTATTACAGATGTACAAAAAATATTTTTACTATACAGTTACAGTTTTTATTCACTAGCAATACAAGAGGATTATAGTTAGTTAAAGAGGGATGACATTATGATCAGCATGTTCATGAAGTGTTCATTATCTATAGTTAACAACATACGGCAGTTTCCCCTTAAATTTACCTGGGTGGTAAAACCTCATCTTCTCTTCCCCCCCACCTTCTAGGGAGATGTTTATGGTAAACTATGAGTAAACTGAGGTCCTTGATGCTAAAAAGTGGCTAATATTTATTATGACAACTTTTTGAACATAGTATAAAATTAGAAAACATTTTTATTGGTTTTACTTTTTGTGTTAAACATCGGTAGGCTTCTTGTTCCATTTATGTATGCCGCGAACAACTTACCAACGTCCAGTGAGGAGAGGAAATTGCTTTCCTGGAGGACCTTTTAATAGCAACTTCCCATTTGCGTGTCGTATTGAAGAAAACCTGAAAAATTCTCTCCAGGAAACTTGACTATCGACACTAAATGTTTCACGTTGTCACAATCGACATTGAGTTTCCTCACTTTTGAAAACAGCGATTGTAATGGAGGCCACCATCGTATTCAAACCTGTGGTCTTCTGCATGCTAGCTCCGCACGCTACCACTGATCTACGAGTCATATTTGATAGTTAAAACATATTTATTAAGCATTATGTTTTGACAATTGATAAGCTACATTCATTCCTAGAGGTAGTGCGCATAAGCTAGGGTGCGAAAGAAAGAATTAATTCCCTCTAGTAGTGGGCGTTGCAGTCACTTACATAAAAAAAAGTTGACTAGGTGAAAATTTTGGCAGAGGCACAAATATTTTCTATACGACATGTAAATGCAAGGTTGTTAGCCCTAAAAATCCAAACGGAATGTGTTACTGCCTTCTCACCCCCTCACCCTTTCTTTGGTGTACTTTTTGTAACGCTGAATCTGTTAAAAATCAAACGTATCATTGACTAAAGATGACCAGTAAAGTATCACCCTTTGGAAAAAATAAGTTTAAGTAAGTTATAAATTTAACGAATATAAAAGTTATAAATGTTTAATGAGTTAAACGATGTCTCCTGTTAATCAGACAGTCATGATAATTGCATTTATGAACCATGCATTATTCATATTTGAAAATGTTACTTTTTTCTCTTCTATATGTACGAGTAGACATCTCTCTTATCTCTCCTTTTTCTTAACAATCTACCGTATTGCGTGCATCAAAAAATTTAAATATCGTTTCTTTCTTACAGATAAAAATGTTATCGTATTGTTTTCTACACAAAAATTTTCAAGATTAAATATACAACAGAAAAAGAAAATAGGAAAGATTCAGATAATGCATCAACTTATCTTTTAATTGAGTTGAACGTTTATAATACAAAATTCGTGCATATATTTTATTTTTGATAAATGATGATATCGCAAAATTCCGTATGTTTATTATGCAGGCTATTTTATGTAACTTTAATAATATTAATATGTATCATTGTATGATTATTGTATATGATACTTAATGTAATTCTTTTTATTTTGTATCCTTATTTAAGCATTACAGAGGCAGCCTGAAGAGTCTGAACACTGGCATTGTGACACTTTTGAATTATGGGAAATATGTTCCACCGATTGTTTCTCATGTAACTTTGGCTCATGAGATAGGGCACAATTTTGGATCACCTGTAAGTTCCATTTATTTTATGCACTTCACATAATCTCTTATATTATTTTATGGATATTAATATCGGAATGTATAGGTCAGGCGTGGCCAACCCGCGGCCCGCCTTAAACATTTCTCCGGCCCGTGGGATTTATTACACTTTTACAAAATATATTTATTTTATAATGGCTAAAGTAGTGAAAACCAATGTATTAAGAAATACATTATGCGTTCAGCCATATATTAAAAACATAACTGTCGAAATTATGAGAAAAAAATTAACTTTGATTTTAAAATAATATTCTTGCGAATGTATGACACATATTGCCTGTTTTATTTATGAGTTTACTGTTAGGAGTTCGAAAAATAATTAAATTATAACAATAAGAAAACTTACAGCTGCTTTTAAAAACCGATTCAGACGAGATTAGACAGATTTAGAGTTAGACAAATTAATTAGACTTACTCTAATTAGACTAATTTAGAGTTAGACAAATACAACAAAATTTAAAATTAAAATATATTCATCTCCCCTTCATGTTGAAATCGAGTCACCCCAGAATATCTCCAAATGAAACTGGTTAGCTTACAATGTAATATTGAATTAAAACACGTTTTTGAAACATCAGAATCAAAAATAGATTTTTTATAAGACTTACGTCACAAAAGAGAAATTTTGCAATTTGAGAATTCTGGCACAAAAAGTTGTTAGCGCTTTTGGTTCAACTTACATCTGAGAATCGTTTTTTTTCGAAAATGACGTTAATCAAACAGAAAACACGCTCAGACATAACGGACGTTAACCTGCAACACCAATTACGATGTGGAAATACCCAAATTGAGATCGATTTGCAAAAGTTAAGTGAAAGAGTGGTGAAACAAATATAGCGCTAGTAAAATAAATGTTTTTTAATGATTTAATTTTTTTATTTCATTTACATTTATATATTTTTCATATTACATTTTTAGTGTTATATATTTCTTTAGAATGTGCGTTTAGTATCATTACTATTACATTATCTATGTTTACATGGAAGAATAATAGTAAACACAATAATAATTAATTGTGTTTCAATTTTTCACTTCAAAAAAGGTCTATTGTGGGTCTAAATCTAATATGGGGATATTTAATTTTATATGCGGCCCGCGTAGTTGTGATGCATTTCCAAAGTGGCCAGCAAGATCACTGGCAGTGGGTTGGACACATCTGGTATAGGTGTTTAAATAAAATTAAAAGGAAAATTTGTATGAAAAATTGATTTTACTTCCTCATTATTTTACTTTCAAGTTTTCTAATACTACAGAAAATCTTTCGAAAGACCTTCATATTTTATTTGAACAATAAAAAGTTGAATCAAAATTTTAAATAAATTTGTATAAAATATCATCCCTATAGTTTAATTAAAATTCACATCCTTGTATTGCCCTTTTTTGAGATTATTTTAATAAATTTTCACATTCTACGCAATTTTCAAATTTTCAAGTTTTTCTTTGGTTTTAAATTTTCATAAAAAACCAAAGAAAATGATATCAATAGCAGTAAAAAACGGAGAATTACGTGGCAACTTTTGTATCTCTTTCAGCATGATCCTGAAGATGATATAGTTTGCACACCCGGAGGTGATAATGGGAATTATATAATGTTTGCTCGTGCAACATCTGGTGACAAAAGAAACAATAATAAATTTTCACCCTGCAGTGTTCGCAGTATTAATGCTGTCCTTAATACAAAAGCAAGGAGCCTCAAAGGTTGCTTTACAGGTAAATAACTTTCGGTGAAAAGATATTTTGCTATTTTGTAAAATTTCACTTTCTACTTACAAACATACAGAAAAAATACTTTTAAAATTTCTGTAATTAAATTATATTTAATTTTTAAACCTATGCAAGAAATCTCTAATCTCTACTCTCTACAAATCTCTATCTCTATCTCTAATCTCTACAAATGGGATTGTTTAATATCAGTTAAAAAAATTTATTTTTTAGTTATTGACAAATTTATGAACATAAGCAATAAATTTAAAATTCCGCTTCTTTTCTACATAATTTAATTAATTTTTTGTATCTATTTATAAAACATTATGTCTTGTTATATTAAATTATATTTATATACATTCTTCAATGTTCATATAATATTCTTGAACAAAGTCAAACTTTCAGTATTACAAAGATACATTTTTTACTGAGAGGGATTTTAAATATTGAATATTTCTACCAGAAATTCAAGACTCCATTTGTGGGAATGGCGTTGTGGAAAAGAACGAGCAATGTGATTGTGGCTGGGAGGAAGACTGTGAGGAGAGTTGCTGTTTTCCTATGAGAACTAATCCTCCTAGAGACGAACCTCCTTGCAAGCTCAGGCCAAATGTTATTTGCAGGTGATGATGCATTGCTTTATCTTTCTATGCAATTCCTTCCTAAAACAGCATAAGTGTTTCAAATTGATGTATATTACAACAGAATTTGATCAAATACATTCTAAAAGAACTTCATTGAAATAATTGATAGAAAAGGTTTTGAAAAATACAGCCTGACATATTTATGTTACATTTCTTAAAATGAAAGTTATTAGGTATTTTTAACTTCGAGTATTTGAATAAAAATCCTTCATTACTGATTTGCATCAAATCCGGCATCATCATTTGCATCATCAATTTGCATCAAATCCGGCATTACTCGATCTACAACACCAGAGGACAAATAAGAAGAAATAACTTCCTATTACTCTAATACATTTATACGAATCTTATTTGGAAAACCAGAAAAGCACTCAGGAAGTCAGCAAAATATGTTGTCAAACCTCATATTCAGTCATTATTTTTAAATGGATGTAGTTAGCTGATGTGAATTGAATCAGAACTCTCATTCTAAAAAGTCGCCATCTGATTCCCATCTTTGTTATAATTGAGCAAACCATATAGGGTCAGTTAAAAACTATAAAAATAATTTTTGTATATAAAATTAATTTTCATATTCAAATAAGTCATTGATGCATAATATTCTGCAACACTTTTTATTTTTATAGTCCTAGCCAAGGTCCCTGCTGTTCTCATGATTGCAGTCTCAAAATTGGAGAGGAATGCAGAGGTGATAATGGATGCAGAAGTCCAAGTTACTGCGAATATCCTTTTGTTGTTATTATAATAGTGATTTTTGATTAAATTTCGTTAAATTTTCCTTTTTAGACATTTTACGAATATTTGTGTTTTTGTAAAATCGGGAGTAATTTAATTTAAAAAAAATACTTATATAATATTTTTAAAACTCTTTTGTTAAAATTTCAGCAACAATAAACAGACTAGAGGTTATTTAAACACTATACATTCAATATATCATTTATGAACTGAAAAAGAAAGTATATGAAATTACAATGTGTTCTTTGACCTTAATACACAAGCCATCGAACAAAATGCCATTGTATCAAATTTGTATTATTTAAAAGCATAAATGCATTTATGTTACTCTTTTAACTTTTTATTGTTTTAAGTTTTTATTAATCAAAGAACAATAGATTTTTAGTTAATCAAAGAACAATAGATAAAACTTCAATTTAGGTGAAGCGTCCTTTTTATTCATGTTGTTGGTCACTTTTTTAAGAAGAATTTCTAATGGAATAGCCAAGATTATTATATTTTAAAAATTCATTATTTATTTATTTATTTTGTAAAATGTTTTCGTTGAACTGCAACGAAAATATCCCTTGCTTATAATCCTTGACTCTTCACACTGGTAAAGGTCCGCAGTGTCCTCCTTCCACCAATAAGCCAAATAAAACCGTTTGCAACGAAGAATTTGTATGCTATATGGGGGTGAGTATTATTTATATGACCTTTCTATAACATGCATGCAAAATAATAATCTATAGTTTGACAAAAATTTATGAAATAAATCAAATTCCTACTTACTTCAGAGAATAAATTATGCCGAGTTAAATTTATCATCCATCTCATTCTGGTAACCAGTTGAATAATTCCTATCTCAAACAAATATTTTGTAGCTTTCCCCCATTTTTATTTAATATTTTACAAATTTTTTCACTTTATTTATATAATTGTATTGTGGTTAATAATTTGTTATTGTTTCTATTCAATTTTTATTCGTATTTTTGAGATTTGTATGCCAATGTAGCTGTAAATATTGAACTTATTAGAACTCAGATCCCTATATACATTGATGAAATATAGTAGTGTATATTTTCTGCACTTTTAACGTTTTATTATTTAATTTTACATTTTGGTATGTAATAAATGTTGTTCCTAATTTATGACAATTTTATTTTCTCAGGAATGCACAGGTTCTATATGTGTAGCTTATGGTTTAGAATCATGCCAATGTCGTCGTGGTACCAACGATCCTGTCACTAAGTCTTGTGAACTTTGCTGTAAATTGCCAGGAGATGATTATAGTTGCAAGTAAGTTATGCAATAAATGCCCTTATGTATTTATCCTAAAATTTTAATAATTGTTTATTTCCTTAAGATGTATGTATCACTAAAAAGTAAATTCAGTGTTATTTAATAATAAAAAATGAAATAATAATGTGCATTAAATTAAATAAAAATTATAATCCATTTTTCTCGTTAAACATTAATCTAAAGTAAAATTTGTAACTTAGGTATTGAACACCATTAGTAATTCACCCCGCCATTCGTAATTCTCATTAGATTTTCACAAATGTTGCGATATTAATTAATTCACCTGAAAACGAATCGAACTTATAGGACAAATAAATTACTAACAAAACAAATTAATTGCTAAGTTGAAATTTTTTCCATTATGGAAATTTGATTAATTTAACTTTATTTAAATTATTTCCCATTATGTATAATTTGTCATATATACAGCAAATTTTATTATAAAATTCCAATTATTTCAAGAATTAGATTTTTAAAATAGGACTTTCTTATTTTGATTTACAATCGTTTAATTCATTAACTGAATCTTTTATGACTGTCTATTGTAATGATAACCAAAAAAAAAGCGAGTCATATTCATTTATTTTTCACTAAAACACTATGAATGGTAAGTGATTTATTTATTTGCTTTCATTTCTTAATATTTCAAACAAATCTCTAACAGCAAAAATATTAAACTGAATCTTTACATTATTTAAAAAAAATTAAGTTATTTGTTAAAAAAGGGAGTATTTATTGGATTAAAATGAGGTATGTAGGAAACAGTAATTTAAAAAATATATATTTATACCTTAGTGAATTATTTTATTCGAAAGGACGGTGTTCATTTATACAAGCCGTGAAAATTTTTCTTCTACAACAAAATAATATAAACTAATTAGATCTACAGTATTTCAGATATTGATCAAAAATAATAGAATCATAATAGTAACTTAACATACTACATTGGTTTCTTTATCTTCAGGTCATCATTTGAATGGAATTCTTCGCCATATGATGTTCCCGATCTTTATGCCAAACCTGGAACACCATGTGATAATTATAATGGATATTGTGATGTTTTTCAGAAGTGCAGAGAAGTGAGACATTTAATTTATCTATCTTTGAAATACAATGCTTTTTTTAAATTTGAAGATAAGCAGTGGCATTAAGGTGTTTAAAATGCTATGCTTTTTTAAAATTTGAAGCAGTGATCTATTTATAAATTTTCAATTATTCCTCTACAGGGGGATACATTCAATTTAGCTAATAAAATGGTAGTAAAATTTGAAAGTAACTTGAAAATATTAAACATTATGTCATAAAAATACAATTTCTTCCATGTTTTCTCTTAAAATGAAAGACTTCAAGATAATATCTCATTTTTATAGAAGCTATAGATAAATAAAATAAACCTCGTTATTTCAACAAAATAAATATACAATGACTTATTTGTTTAATATTATTTTAGATTGGTAGAATTCAATATTACAAGTAATCATTAGGTAAACTGAGTAATTTTAAACCCGCAATTTTTTAGTTAAATTTATTATGGATTTTGTCGAATAAATGTAAATATTTTTAATTTTAAAAGGAGAGTAGAGTGTGATAATAATAGTACTTTTAATTTTTTGTTATATAAAATTTTTGTTGTTATTGAGTTTCTTTAGTCTAATCAAATGTAGAATTTTCAGGTAGATCCATCTGGTCCTTTAGCAACATTGCGAAAACTTTTTTTATCTAATGAAAGCATGGCATCAGTAAAGCGATGGATTCTAAATCATTGGTGGATTGCAATTATACTAGGATTCATTATTGTTATATGCATGGTAAGAGCTTTTCTATTTTGTTGTTACGTTAACCAATTCATTTATCATTAGCGCTGTTGCTTTTCCAGATTTTTACCTCACAGTTAATAATTTTTTTTAAGTCTTACGAAATTTGTTGTACAAAAATAAAATAATAAATCAGCTCTAGTTAGATAAACAATGTCAAACCTTTAAATGTTAAAAAAAATATTTTTAATTGTTTTAATTTAGTACTGTAAGATAAGAATTTTAATCAATAACTTGTTAGCTTTAATGCATAGCCTGGAATTATATTATTTTTTAGTTTTTTTTCTACCTCACCCCAAGAATATCAATTCTGTTGGCTATTAAAAGTATGAACGAATGCTCGCTGTCAGAATTCTTTACATATTTTGTGGGATTGCTAAAAACCAAACTCGGTTCAATAAAGTAACCGTGATAGTTATAAAAACATATTAAGTTAATTAGACCAGACTATTTAGGATATTTAAGATTCCAATCTTGTGTGAATTTTGGTTAACTATATCTATAGTTACAATAAATATCGCCACAGGTATCGCCATAAGTTCTTCTGTATCAAAAGATAAAAAATCATTTTCTTTTAAAGGTCTTATGCGTATTTATAAATACACATATTCTTTATAATTACTGAAAATATGATTTAATTGCATTCGTAATTTATAATTTATCGATAGTCGGTATAAAATCATTAAGAACTTTTCTTCTGAAAGTAAATACATTTTAAATTTAATGGGTATTTAAATATTTATTCATCTTACCTATGTTTTAATGTTATGCAATGAATTAATACATTAAGTTTCTGGTTATCCTAATATACGTTTTCAAAAACGTTGATGTAGCTTTCATTACTACCAAAAGTATACATATTATTTAATAGTGCTATAAAAATAAATGTTCTTTTAATTTCAGATTATTATATTTCGCCTTTTTGCAAAAGAAAATGAGTCTCCCAAGTCTCTAACTGAATGTGGCCAAACGAACAAAACTATTGGTGTTCTACGTCCTTGCAGTAATGAACCTTTAGTGAAAGCCAGAACGCAAGCTCTAGCAGCAAGCTCCAGTATTGCAATGACTCATACATCCAATAACCGAAAAACTACAAGCAATTTTGTCAGGACCAGTGTATCATCTTTTTCAAATAAGCACAGATCTTTGCTTATGTCGGGAAATGGGTGGGTATGACGGTAATTTAAGCCAGTAGATTTCAAATTACTTAATTCAAGTTTAAGTTTTTAAACATGTTGAATTTAACATGCAAAATGTTCAAATTATGTATCCAGTTTCCTTCTTTATGCTTAAAAAATTTCTAAGTGAAGCTAAAAAATAAGTTTTCTACTTTTCATCAAGAATTTCTAACCATCGATGATGGATCCATGAAGTATTTTCTTATATGCTTGGTGCTCATGCCTTATTTTAATGCACTGTTTCAATAATATTTCATACTGAAAGAACATAAATTTATTTTGAACTTTTACTGTAAAGTATCAAGCTTTAAATTAGATTATAAAATTTTAATACGATTTAATAATCCAAAAATTACGAATAAATTAGCATTCATTGTAGATTATTTTGAATCAATTTTAAATATTTTGCCAAATCGAATAGAGGATACAGAAAAGCAATAATTTTTCGGAATAAACTGGTTAGATATGGAATTCGATTTTGCATTGCATTTGCATCGTTTTTTTATCCATTGCAGAGAAAGTACTTTTTTCTTGAATAAAACAAATTTTCTCCAGCATGGACTGAGTTCATGTGATATTAAGGTACTCAATGGACATGCACGTGATCTGTTTCTACTTAAAAAGTACTTTCAAATATGTGTTACACTTTTTTGTAAAAAACTTTTTTTTTTGTTAATTTCTTTTGAATTGCCAATTCGATGTTATATTCAAGGATGCTGATTTTAAGAACTGTTTTAAAATTTAGAATTAAATATAATTTATTGTGATCTTCTTAAAAATATAGCATATCTGTTTTGAACTAAAAATAAACAAACATCAATTACTAAATGTTAATGAGCTTAACCTCCACTGCCCCCAAAAAATTAACAATACTCACATTCTTCCACTTAAAGCTTAAAAATAAGCTTAGCAACGATTTGAAAATCTTATATCCAAACTATGTGAATCTCGTGAAAGCAATAATTTAACATTATTTTTTTAAAAATAGTATTTTTCGGATTTATAAAACAGAGAGAAAAATTAATAACTTGGGTTGAGTGAAACACAATCCATTATTACTTTAAAATCGAAGAACATATTAATGATATACATCGAAATAATTTGAAAATCTTGAGATCAAGTACACTAAATGTGTTTAAAAGATATACATCAATAAAATAAATATTAAACATATATAAATTTGTTTAGAAAAAGACTTTTTGATAAGTGTACAAAATGTCTTGCTGAATCAGCAAGAAAAATTCTTTCCAAAGATAAATATTTTTATTCAAAAGACTTAAGCATCGAAATATTTCATTGAATTATGGAAAATAATGCATATAATGAATAAGTTACTATAGAGAAACTCTGACTTTGAAACTAGTTAAAACAAAGACAATTTTTGTTGAAATGTGATTCATAAATGATGAGAATTACATATGGAATGATGATATTTTCAGTGATAAATCTAATTTCCAGATATTTAACTCATATATGAGGAAATGCTGATAATTCAAACTTATAAGCGTGCAATGTTTCTGTACTACTGTCAAATATAAGATTCTTTAATGCTTTGTGTATAACCAGTCATTGATTGTCATGGATACACATACATATTAATATTACGGTTTAAATTATATCTTATTTTTTTTAATAAAAGTTCCTATTAATTAGAATTAAAACTCCAACTGTTCCAAGAAACAGTGGAAGATCACATGACAGATTTGTATTAATAGTCATATGCTTCCATTGTTTCAAAACCAAAACTCAGTCACTGAGTCGGACTTGATCAAATACATTTGAACTCGATGCTTTGAATCTAAAATAATCAGACTTGCAAAAAAATCTATTAAATATTTTAGCTTCTTTAAGGTAATTGTTTGGATAATAATGTGCGGTTAAAAAGAGCCATTCTGAGAATTGTAGATACCCTATCATGTATTTTGATTACTGTAATGTTGTCGGTTATTTGTGCAGCTGGATCTAGGTGTGGTTGGGTTGAAACACAGGTTTGAGAACACACGGCTTTATTTACAAGCACGAACATGCCACACATACAATAATTAACATACAAGATGTAAGACTTTTAAAGACATCTAATTACAGATTCGTGGAAGGAATCTTTAATTACTCGTCCACTTCTATGTCAAAAATAAAGTTATTTCCTCTCGTAATGAGAGATTGTTACTAACGGCAGCACCAGTTGCGCCGTACTTCCTCTCGGATGCCTACTGAGCATTTCTATTGAATACAGCAGGGGGCTCTTGCAGTGCGTAGGAGGAGACATGGTTACATTATAAAATTTAATTTTTAATTTCCGTGCATACCCAGTACTAAGAAAGGGCACCTGTAATAAGAACACTTAAAAAAAAAGGATTTTCTTACGTTTGATAGTCTTATAACCTGTTACATTTACTAGACTTAACTTCTGCGAGAGGATATATTTGTGATGCACTATTTATTTCTAATACTTGTTTATTAGTATATTCTTTTGAAAAGTTTTATTTTATACTAGAAATGCTTTTTTTAAATTCCACTGATTCGAATCTCCTATGTTTTATTATAAATATTTTTTTTTCATATAAATTCACATATTCAAGGGCCTCTGTAAAATAACTGTTAGCTTCAATATTTTTTTTTTGTTCTAATGCAGCTGGCAAACACTTAGACACTTGTCTTTGATGCCATAAGCAAGAGTTGCACCGACGCTACTTACTTAGTACTACCTAGAAGGTGCGTGTAGCATGAAAATATAAGCTACGGAGGCGAAGTAACAATACCTCCGCAACGTTCTACGATCATGTTAGACCGGGACCTACGGTTTAAAGTGGATTCCGAACCACTACACACATCCATGGCACGCGGGACTCGAACTCGAAGCCTGTGGTACCGAGCGCCAAAGCGTTAGCCACTCGCCCATTCAGGCGCAGCTAGCTTCAATATAATTCTTCAAATATTACGCTATCATAATTTACACCTTGCAACTGAAGATTAGTATTTGTCCTTTCAATATTAATGACATGTTAATAAAATTTAAAGTCCATTATAAATACTCAATTTATTTCGAGGCATTTTAAAGAAGACAGAAATGACTTAGCTAAAAAAATACTACTTATTCCAATTAAGAATTCAGCTTATCTTTTATATTCAGGCATTACTCTCATTTATCAATCAGATTATAGTTTATAGATTCTTTGTATCAATTTTTTTTCCTTTGATGAATCTTACAATAATCAACATCCTTGAATATTTCATATTATTCTTAAATTTTAAATGTTTTACTAGTACAATTAATGTCTATTCGACGCTCATGAGAAAAAGGATTTTGCTATTACTAATTATTCATCATTTTAATTTTTTTATTAAGTATCTATGTTTAGATATACTCTATAAATAACAATTTTTTCATCCATTGGTATTTTCCGTTGGCCATCAATTCATTATAAAATTGTTGAGCAATTTTGAAGTTTTTTGAAAAAGTTTAAAAATGAACTGTGTTTTTCATTTTTCTGTTAATTTTACATTTAAACATATAGAAATGAATTTTATATTAAAAAAAATAGATGTAAATTTTTTAATGCAATAAAACAATGCTATTTTTAAAGAAATCAAAATAATATATGTTAATTGAATGTTAAAACTTGTATGTAACATGTGCCAAGATATTGAATCTTTAAATCTTTTATGTTTTTTAAAATGCAAGGTAAAGCAATAATATTTTTACCATATAAGCTCTGCTTGTACATTGTATCAAAATTTTGTCACTTCTTTCGTGTATTTTCTCTATTTTTAATTATTAAATGAATTTTGAATACTTTGTTATGAAATATCTAAAAATAACTAACATACTTTGTACTTTAATAAGTACTATATTGGAATGAATTATTTATATCGACAAGCTTTATCCAAAATGATCTCGAACAATTAGGAAAAACATTTAAATTATGAATATATATTTATTAAGTATACAAAAATCAAGAAATGTACTGTATATTTTTCTTCCGAAAAAACCTCATCCTATCGTTTCATGCTTATATATTTTCTTTTTCAACAAATAAATAATATTGTAAATTAAAAAGTAAAGGTTTTATTGAAGAACATCTGCTTTTCGTGGTCAAGATTTTTTAAAAAAAAATTACCATTTGATTTTACAGTCTTTTAATCAAAGTCTTTTGTTAACTTCTGAAAATGCTTTTATTATTTCAATAATTCTACCTTTAAAACCTATTCAAAACTACTTCCTAAACGCTTTTAAATGATGACATTTATTTGAACAATATTAATTTAATATTTTAATTCTATCACCATACCTAACTGCAACTTCATTTTAACATTTCTTTCCATAGCACCAAGTACTACAACGAAAAGTTTTTTGCATAATTAAATTCTGTTATAAAAGGGAATTAATTTTGTAACAACTATATAATACTATATTTATATATCATACATCAATAAGAAATTTTGTTAACAAACAACCTTGTTAATATGACTCAAATTTAAAACATTGGAAAATATTTTTATTTCACATTCGTTATTTCTGCATAATTTACACATGCAAAAATCGAAAACAAATTATCTTTATATTAATCCTTGATGATTTTTATTTTTAAAATATTTTCTGATGTCAAATATCTCGAAACTTACTGATTAAATAAGTATGAATTGCTTAGATTACATGTTGTTTAACAAAATGTATTATAAAATTATGAGTGTACAGCTTCCAATTTTTAACTTTAATTCAGAAATTTTTAATTTCATTTATTTGATCACTTTTTATGCTTTTTATGTATTCACTTTTTATGTTATATATATTTTTTGTAAAACGAATTTAGTTACAGACACAATTTAATACTTCAATTTTCAGTTTGTCATACTTATTTGGAGAAAATTTTATTGATTTCTTTATTTGTTTAAATTTAAAAATAAATATTGAAATCAGAATTTTGAAATAACATTTTTCAAGTATTTAAATGCACAAATTACATGTAACACGGTTATGTTTAATTCTACTATGTTATAAAATATGACATTTTACTAGATCTGTTGAGATGAAATTCACATTGTTGTTGAAATAAAATGCACAACTGTTATTTCATTTGAAGTTTAAAAAATGTTCTATTTAATATGTGTTTGTTTTTATTATTATAAAACTGAACAATTTGTTATATATTTGTTTGTGTACAATTTTTTAAATTATGCTCTTTTTATAAAGGCCTATTTAAAAAGTATTTAATAAAATAATCACAATATAACATATTACCAAAACCTCTTTAAATAGCAGTGGCGTAGTTAAGGAGAAAAATTAGTACCAAGAAATTAATTGTTATTTTGATATCAATTTGATTTATATTATTTTGATATCAATTTCATTTATATTATTTTGATATCAATTTGATTTATATTATTTTGATATCAATTTAATTTATATTATTTTGATATCAATTTGATTTATATTATTTTTTATATCAATTGGATTTATATTATTTTGATATCAATTTGATTTATATTATTTTTGATAATTTGATTTGTATTATTTTTGATAATTTGATTTGTATTATTTTGATATCATTTTGATTTAATATTATTTTTGATATCAATTTGATTTATAATATTTTTGATATCAATTTGATTTATATTATTTTGATATCAATTTGATTTATATTTTGTTTTATATTATTTTGATATCAATTTGGTTTATATTTTGTTTTATATTATTTTGATAACAATTTGATTTATATTTTGTTTTATATTATTTTGATATGGTTTCAAAGAAAATATTATGATTTTAGCTTAATAATACTAAATTATCTGAATCAACTTACTATGTCTAATAATTATAAATTTATTTCAAATTCTTGAAATGAATTATTTTAACAAATTGAATGACATACAAAAATAAAGTGTGCCATCATACATAATTTCATACGGCAGCAAATCAACCTGCAATACAACTAGCACAAATGTAATTCTCATGCATCCCCTTTGCACTAGATTGTAGAACTTCACACAAATGGCTGTTCACCGCGTGCTTGAGAAGAAAGGACTATCTATTGATGAGCTTGTTGTGTATTCTGGCTTAACCACATCGTACGGATAATTCACATCACCTACTTCATTCAGCAAACAAGAATTAAAAGAGTTTCAAAGCACTTCATTTTATGACATCGCATAAAACTCATATTGGCTTGGTTTGTCGCTCTACGGTCATTTTGTACACATTTTAGGCTAATTAGACCGGCACCAACTGTTTAAAATGGATTCTGAACCACTAACAAACATCCATGTCACCGCCAGGAAACTGAAGCCTGAGGTACCAAAAGCCAGAGCGCTAGCCAATTGGCCGTCAGGCGGATAACTCATATTACATTGATTCCCATATATTCAGAACAAGAAGGTGCTGTGCATTTGAGAAGTACAAGCTTAATATCGTACCTTGAGAAGTATATAAATTGTTGTTTTCTGAACTAAGTGTTTTGTGAAAATTTTTCATATGATAAAGCTTTTAAAAGGTCTCTTAAGAGGTATTGCTACCTTAAATAAAAGTAGTTCATGTAAGATCATTAGTAGCATCACTGTATTGGCAAGTAGTATTTCTTTCATTCATTTGAAATTTAATTTTAGTTTCATTTCTGTTTTCTTACCATTTTTCTCCGTTTTTTTTAACCATTCCATTCCTTTTTTCATACTTGTGTTATATTTTAATAAGTTATTTGCTTTCTTCCGGTGTTTTTATTTTGCTAATATAAATCCCTTTTGTTTTTCTATCATAGTATGTTAACATGATCATTTAGTATTATAATTTTAGTTCTTATTGTTTATTCATTAGCTGTGTCGAATTGTTGCGTATTTGCATTATGCTTACGAAGACGATGCTTCAGAATTAAATGAAGAAATTTAATTATATTTATAGATGAGAATCCTTCACAAGAAAGATATTAAAAGAATTGAGAAAATGAGATTGAAATACTATTTCAAAGTCGATAATATTATTTTTTATTTTCAATATTTATAACAATTATCTTACTGAAATTATTTATCCTTTAATTCAAGGCACTTACAATTGATTAAAAAATTCATTCAAGAATAAAATTATTTTAATTAAATGGATTTGTATGCACAATATATGATAATATTATGTGAAATGCTTTTGAAAGCAATAATATTCTCGAAAATAATATTTTTTTAATATCTATCAAAATTATTGTTCTATCTTTTATGATTTGCTATGTCATGGAGCTCATCAGAGCATTTCACTGAACTTGGGAATACTCATAATAAGTTAAATTCTCTTAACTATGCCACTGTGAGGAAAGAGTTTGGTAATTCACGTTTATTTTAGTATTTAATAAGTATTTACCTGATTTTTTAAGTGTGCATTGCTTTATACTTTATTTTTGCACTAAATAGATTGTGTAGTTTGGAATTCTATATCATGTAACGAAAGTATAAGAATTCAATGGAAAAATTAACAATTCAACAACATCATGTATTGTTCATGTCCATTTATAAGTTGATTTTTGTAATAATTGTAGCTTCACTTTCTTCCAAAAGTTTCTAAAAAAACATTGTGACAATAAAGCTTATTTAAAGCACATAATAAATATATACTGGTCTATTTTGAAAGATTAAGGTTTTGAAGAAATGTCAAATAAAGATTTTAAAATGTATTGATTGTTTCTTTTTTTTTATCTTCAAATTATTTGTAGTCATGCAGTTATCCTCTCAAACCAAATGAAAACCACTATAAAAAAATTTGTATCTAGTTTTTGATAAATTCATTCACATTAATATGAACACTAGTAAAAGATTATTTAATTCATTCCAAGATCTACAGTTTTTGTAAATTTAATTTATGAAGAAGTTTAGAAGTATAATTTTATGAGGAAATGTTCAAAAATTTTGTTGTCAAGAACAATGTTTAATATTAAATATTTAAAATGTAATCAATCATTTAAAAATTTGAGCTAAGTTTCTGTTTAAAATTTTAAAAAATGTATACATTTTAACAGCAAATATATTAACATTGTCTTTTTCACTTTACAAATTTATTTTTAAATTATTCACTTGTTCTTTTTGGTAGCTAAATCCCTTTCTAGTGGTACATAAATACAGTTATAAAAAGTTCTGTCAAAAAATTTATTTTAAAAGCTTATGTTAAAAATTAAATCCATATACATTTATGTACATGATTTATGAAAACATAATTTAAATTTCATTATTATTAATAATCCTCAACCACTACAGAATCATCTCTGATATATACTCGTTTTTCAATCAACTTTCTTTGAACTCGTTGAGAAGATACCGTAATAGAATTCGTTAATTGCATTCTGTGATCTTCACTTATTTTTTCTCGTTGGTGATAAAACTTCAACCAGACATCTCCTGTTGAAAAAAAGGAATTCTTAAAGTCATAAAATTATAAAAAATAAAAAAAATTATAAATTGAAAGTAATAATATTCAGAATCAAATTTTTGAAAAATTGTGTTTGATTATTTCTTCATTAAAATGACCATCCTTTAAAATAATTTCTTTTCACTATCTTCAATTATACAAATCACAGAGAAGCTATACAAAATAACATCTGAAAAAGGGCAAAATTCTCATTTACCAAATATTTCCTCTCATATGTAACAAAAGACTGATTCGATTACAAAAATAAAAATGCGGTTAAAAAACTTTCAGATAAATTTCAGTGTTAAATGTGGAATTCCCTCTCTCCCTTCCCCAAAAGATATTCCAAGATAACAAAATTTTATAACATACAAATCGATAAGTTGAATCAATTGATTGATTTAAAAATATAAAGAAATATCAATATATTTAGTTTGTTTTAGAATGAACTCTTTTTGTTACTTGCTAGATGGTAGTCAACCGGCTGTATCTTATCTTATTTATATAATATTCCCATAATCCTAACGACTTACACGATATGCATTTAATCGAAAGTAAGGAAAATTTGGCTCGTGCTGCTCGTCACAGGCTTTGGATAACTTCTGATTCAATTATGCATAGACAAATAGGTTGAAATAAAAATATTTGTTAAAAAATGTCTGATTCTTTTCCTATTCTCCAAATTATTATCAAGTCTTATCTACTGCTGGTCATCCCAAATGCAACACAAAAAAGAAATACCACTGCCACAATTATTTCTCAAATAAAATGAAGTTCAAAAATAAAAGAATTAAAGTCATAGCTCGAAGGACGCGAAAGAAACCAGTTTTGTGTAATTGCGAAGAACTGCAATAACCTTTGTTAAGTGGCTCAACATTGAATGAAAAACAATTTGGATTCATGTTTCAACTTTTAGTGTTTCCATACGTCACCAAAGATCTATGAACTGCAATAAGTATTGGCGCACCACACCTTAATATCGTATGGTATAAGGTGCCAATATTTATTGGCGGTATCGCAATCTGCCACCACGATAGCTGCCACCTCGAATACGACCTTTGAGGCATTATTGAGAGAATCGAAATTCATCTGAAAAGATACTGTCGTGCCATTCATTTCTATGAGGTCGTTCTTCAAGCCATTACAGCAGCAGACACTTGTGGTGTAGAATCAAAGTACTAGTCAATGGACAAATTGAAAAAATTTCTCGCTGCTGGAGATGACGTTGATTTGTGCCTGCTGATACAGTTTGCTGCGTAATACATTCTAATTCTGGAGCTAGTGTTCTTGATGTTATAGTCGTCTATCCCGCCATTTACGGATTGCATATTCTTACAACTGTGACTTGAATTCTTAAAAAACAAGCACCAGCTGCTTGGAAGACTAATTTGTAGTCTGGATATCTTACTATTCTTCCATTTTAAAGATCAGATTCATGTTTAAATAATTGTCTGTTTTTTTCAGACGCATATTGTAGGCATAAATAAATTTTCTGAACAGAAGAATAGACACTCGCACAGAAACAGACTGTATGTGGATGTGTGTTTTTTATGCTATCTATAAAGCGCGTAACTTGCATACATAATTTCCATATAAGCCTTAGTGTGAGTGATTTCCTTGTCCTTCCATGTCCATTCTCTTCATAATTTCATATTTTGAATGGCCAGCAATGTAGTTTAACACAATAATCATGAGAGTATGTTTACTATGTATTGATTGATAAGATTCTGCAATCATTTCTTTTCTATGACCAAATAAATGAGAAACAATCTGTATTGACTTTAATAATTTCATGTTATTATTGTTTAATATTATTTTTAAACAAACAATTTGTATAAATCTTAATTTATTAAAGTAAATATTAATATGTATTTTATAATTATTCACTATCGTTTTAATGATCTTGATTTCAAATATAATAAAATGAGCTTTTGATCCATACTTCTAATAAAAATTAACTTTACTTTCTGGAAAGCATCGTGATTTGTTTCTTACCTTTCTTTATTTCATCTCCTAAGGTTTTAAGAAGTAAAAATCCTACTGCAGGATTCCGGAGACTATAAGAATATTCATCCTTCCACACTTTACCCAAAGCTAAGGGATCAATAGCATTAACAAAGCCTAAAAGAAATAATTTTTTTTAAGCATTTTGCTTAGCACTATAGTTTTTTCATGGCTTTCATAAATTAAGATTAATTTTATTGAATTTATTGATTTATTTCAAAACTAATTTTAATTCCAAGTTCAAATTTTATAAAATTATAATTTATCAAGCTTAAACATATTGCTTCCAAAATAACAAAACAAACATTGTAATGTTTTGGAAGCAGGAAAAAAAATAACTATTTTTTAGTCCAAGCATACAATAGAGTCTAACAGTCTGCAATTTAGCCTAAACACACGATAGAAAACTTTTTACAAAAATAAAAAATGCCTTAAAACAATATAAATTTAATTGAACAATTTTTTTTTAAAAAAAAAAAGGCAGTTCATAAAAAAAATATATCAGGATTTAAATATTTGGAAAATATTTCAGAATTTAAATATTTAAGAATTACAAAATAAAATGACTTTCAAAACACTGATCATCTAAAAAAATTGAAAATGCAATGAGCTTTCAATGTAATGTGCTTTTTAATTTAAATTAATTAAAAACCATAAATATAACTTTAAGAAACCTTTAAAAATATTCTAAAATATTTTATAAAAGGTGAAATTTCGTAATATTTTATAAAAGGTAAAAACTCATTTCCCAATAAGTTCAAGTAACAAATTAAATAAAGAATAAGCTGACTAAATAATAATGTAAAATTAATAAACAACTTCTGAACTTAGAGTCAAGAAGTTCGATTAATTAGATTTAAATATACGTAATTTTAAAATTAGGGTCATAATGGGAAAAACAAGCAAAGAGGAAGGAAAAAACTTTGGTTTTGAAATACAAATGATATGATACTAAGAGGCGAGAAATTATTTTTAAATAAAAAACAATAAATAATTAGTTGCATTACTAGGATTCTTTCAAATACAAAAATATTGAAGATTTTATTTCATATAAAGAAGAAAAGTATTTGAATTTATTTATTAAACAAGGAAAAGTTTAAATTTAAAAAAAAATACGCTTCATAATATCAAATAACGTAATTATTATTTATTTTGTTGCTGAATTTCATTGGATTAGAAAAGACGTTCCACTGCAGTGTCTTGTCTACCTTGTTTTATGGTAATGGGCGTACCAGTTACGCAGTGGCTAAGTTAATAGGTATTTATGTGTTTTATGGTTACTTTGTTATTATCTTTTGTTTTAATCATTTGTCTTTATTTAAATGAAATTAAGAATTATTCGTGTAGAATATATTCTGGGGGACGTATTTCAGAAGATCATTTCAGAAAAAATTAAATTAGTTAAAAGATAAAAAGTTAGTGAATAAGACAAAATGAAACTAAAATTTATGTATAATCTCAGTAATATGCAAGGGAAATGCAGTGAATGCATTTTCAAAATTTGAGTTGACTTACCAAAAGAGAAATCATTATCAAAATTTGAGTTAATAGGTGAAAGGAGAAATCATTATCAAAATTTGAGTTAACTCACCAAAGGAGAAATCATTATCAAAATTTGAGTTAACTTGCCAAAGGAGAAATCATTGTTCCTAAACACTATTGCAATGCTCTGGATATGTAAAAGATTTCAGAGCTGTACAAGATTTCATTGTCAATTTTTGCAATTGCTAGAATCATAAAAAGGATTCATTTATATTATGTTTAGAATAACATAGAAACATACGTATTCATTATGATGTTTCAATAATAATACTTCTGTTGAAAAATCCTGAAGAATTTTGTATTTTAATAATTTGAAAGTTAACATGGTTTTCTAACCTAACAAGATCCTCTGATTTGAATTTGATTTAAATAGTAACAAACATAACAGTTATCTCTTTTAGTAACTAAATAAATTCATATTTAACAATTAAGATTAAATTTTAATTATTACCATACCTTCTTCCCCGGAATAGACAAATTTAGTTTCATACGGAGCTTTACTCCTCAAAGCTTTAACTGCATCTCCATAGCATAATTCCTTTGCAACATCTTTGTCAGTATGTTGATGAATTACCAGATCTTGAAATTTTTGAAGAGCTGTTCCATTTTTAAGAGTTTCAGAAATATTTTCTTTGTTTCCACCAATAGTAACACGTAAGAGTTCACCTCCTGTTTGGAATAATAATAATCACTGCACAATAAAAAAAAATGGATTCAATACACCAAACAAATGTAGAATGGTTTAGAATTATAATTCTTTAAATGCGTTATGATATTGTACATTAAACGACAAGAGTAAAATAATGTATAAAATTCAGGGAGTTTATACTAAAAAATATATATATAAGATTCTAAATTATAGTTTCGTTTATTTTATAATATAGATTTCAATCACATGCAAATAATTATAGTGTGTGATATTACATATATTTTTTCCTTTCACCATTTCTATCTTCATATAATAGAAGAATTGTAGAATCTAAAGAAATGTTTAATTTACCAAACCTAAGTTTAAATTAATGACAAAAATTTGTATAAAAATTTGTTACCTGAATGGTGTTGTAACTAAATATGCAAAAAGGCTGAAAATATCTTCATTTACTAACTACTGAGTCTTATGACAATCCGCAATAACCATTAAAAACAATTTCCCCTTAAACTAAACACGACACAACAAAGAAATTTCACTAAAGCCAAACTACAACTTTGTGATCCGTAGTAATCCATTAAAAATATACTCGAACTCCACAACTATATCAAGGAAGGTTCGAAACTTGATTAAGTGGAGAAAAAACAAAAACTCACCAAATAAATTATTTAAAACTTATTTAAGAAAATAATATTGATTTATTTAAACTTTAGGCAAATTAGGATATTTTGAATTAAATACAGTTAAACTTATTTACATACATAGTTGTTATATTTATCATCAAACCGTAACAAAATTAAACATACTACTTCTAGAATATAAATATTTATAAATAGAAATGACAAATCAGTTAACAAGCATCCAGTAACAGCTTTATAATAGAAGAAATAAAGTCATCTGAGAAACATTTTTCTCACCATGGCAAATATATTTGTTATTTTAATTATGCACGGCTAAGCATTTAGAATCCACCAATTGAAATATGGGAAATTGCTCACAAAATTAAACATCATATCTACCTCGGTGGATAGAACAGGAGATCTATTTTGTTGCTGGTGATAGCATTCGCACTCGTCTTGATTTTGACGCAATTGTTTGGAAGTTGACCAATTCAGGGGACTCCGTCCGACTCCTATTCTCCATAATTGAAAGTCTCTTTTTTTTCACCTTCCATCATCCCATCTTAGCACTTTGGAGTTCGCCATTTTAAATTCTAGTTCATTCTCGATAACTGGTCATCACTTCATCTAGAGAACACGTCTTGGCCCTCATTAGTTTTGATGGGAGTCTTTGGTCTCATCCTTCTCTCTAGACAACCACCTAGATGGGGTTCAAAGGTTGACTTCCCACGCTCTGTGTCGCAGCTGGTCGATTTTTTCCAAATCCAATTAACATCACTTAATTGGACAATATAATAAGGCCCCCTATTGTCGCAAACACACTTTCTCAGATGTAACTTTATCTTTGCTAGGCTGCACTCACCTATAAATACATTTTACCCATAAACGGGAGATGCAGCGCAAAACACCCCCAACAGGGACGCCGATAATTTACACTTTATTAACAAGATAATTTCCTGAGAAAATTCCTATCCTCATTCTCTGCGATGAAAACACACTCTTCGACCAAATGTCCAGCATCGGATATCATTAACTCTGAATTTATAGCCTCTATCAATTTTATCAAGGGGAAAAGATTTTAAGATGCCCTCAATTAGAAACCAAGTTCTTGATTGCTTATATATATATATATATATATACAAACTTTTATACATAAAACATCCACCATCAAAAATCAAAGTTTTTATCATATCCAAAATAAAAAATTTATGTCAACATGACACCTTCAAATTTGAAATAGAGCTCTAAACTATTTTGCATTTTTAAATCTTTTCTCAAAATTAGCATCACTTTTCTTATAAGTTATTTAATTCAACTTTTTAGAACTTTCAAATATTTCACTAGAATATGTATGTCACAAGAATTTCTTACGTATAAAAGTCTCCAGTTTTTTCTAATATATACATAATGCTTCTGCTTCTTCACATTATCCTATAATGCATTGTAAAATTCAAGAGGAAAAGCAAATAAGCTTGTTTTATGAAAAAGAAGTATGAATAGACCAAAAAATATATATTTAAATTAGTTTAAAGAATACGTGAGAATACACACCTAGAGCTTCTACAAGCTCAACAATATCTTTTGGTCCCCCACCTTTCAAACATTCAATAGCTTCCAAGACTTCTAATGAATCTCCAATAGCTCTTCCTAAAGGAACATCCATAGATGTTAAAAGAGCTACAGCTTTGGCAGGTCTTGAGGCTTTTACCTAAAAAGACATATCAAAACGTACTATGTAACGTACTTTGAAAATATTTCAAATGTGTCAAAGATTTCAAAATATATGACTTGGGCATTACAAAAAAATGTCTTCTATGTTAAACAATCGAGCACCAAGGTAATCGAAATTTAAAAGGATCACTTTTACTTTAAGAGTATGCTATATTTCTATACCTGAATAGTTTTCATTTAAAGAAAGTATGTAAAAAAATTTCTAAGAAAAGGTATAATATTAGGAAAATTTTATGACTGCGCTGTCGAAAATTATTTGCACAAATTTCCATACCTGTTTAAAAAACTTATGCAATTATCAGAGAATACGATTTTAAATGTAAAAAGTATTTTGTTAAAGTAACTTTTTCATCCTTTACATGTCTGCATTTCATTTCTACTGAAGAAATATTCTAACAGAAATATTTTTCGATTTTAGAAATATTCTATTTTTAAAATAATTCATCTACAGAAACTACGTTTATTTACTACGTTTTTTAAATATTTTCAATTTGATTGCAGAAAAATTAATAAACCATTTAAAAATTAATTATTCAAAATTCGTGAACTTTCGCACAGTCATAAAAGATTTTTAAAAAGATACATATCAATTCATACAAAAGAATAATCCAAATGTTCCTTTTTTTCCTTCAATACTTATAATTAATTCAGTATTATTAATGAAAATAACTTAAAATCAAAAATTATCAACTGAAGCATATTTTAACGCTTTATGTTTTTTGTAATATTTTATCATCAATTTTATAAAATAAAAGCGAATAAATAATTTAAAAAGAATTTTTTACAAGATAAAAGAACACATTTCAATTAATTGTAAATAATTCTTACAAGTCCTATTGCTGTTTCTAATGCTTCTTCTTTTGACCTGAAGACAGATCCCTTGCCAAATTTTACATCGTACACAATTGCTTGAGGATTTTCACTCAACTTCTTTGATACAATAGAGGCTTCATATTCATATAAAAGTAAAGATATTTTTTATTTAATAATTTTTAACACTACAACGCCAAATATACTACATTAATCTCATCTTTTAAATAGATTGTTATTATTTTTAAATATCATTTTTTTCTTAACCATAAAGTCTTATCAATTAAAAAAAATTTTTTTTAGTAGTTTAAATAACAACTGAGTTTTGATCTGAAAAAGTTTTCAAATCGTCGTATTATCATAAATAGTAGACAACGTCTTTATGTCGGGTGTCCGGTGTATCATACGAACAAGGTGGCGCGTGAATCTCGAAAGATTAATCAATTATTTGATTAATCTTTTGAGATTCAAGCAATTAATGAATTAATCAATTATCTCAGGACTAAAAGAGAGAGGATGAATGCAAGTCATTAAAAGGTAAACGACGGCAACATTTATGAAGATTTAATGCTTTAATTAGCTGCAAATAATTTAGATGTTTTGGTCCTTAGATTTTTTTGCATTTAAATAAATGTGTTTTAAAAAAAACTCTAGACCCATAACTTTAAAGAAAACGAGCTCTCTATGCATTCTCAGCCGCGATTTCAAGAAGAAATTATCCCTAAGAATTAAAAAGTCTATGAAGAAAATTACTGCCAATTAGAAGATTACCGGCAACGATTAAAGATCGAATACATCAAAGGGGTGTGTTTATTTCAATTTTTTAATCATGTGAAATGAAGTTAATAAATATTATCGGATTGCTACTTTCGATAGACAATGCTTATAAATCCAATATTAGAAGCCTGCACAAGTTGATTGTTGATACATATGGTGATAAAATACGTAAAAAGAATTAAAAGAATTTGAAGGATTTAGTTTTACTTTAAGGGGGGATGAATGTAGAACTAATAGTAATAGAACTAATTAATAAATAAATAACTTTTAAGGAAATTATTTCTGTATGTAACTTACTAAACATAGGTAAAAAACTAAACACAGGAACGTTACTAAACATAGGAAATGAAAGAGGTGAAGAAGAAATTATAAATCATATTATAACATTGTTATGTGATATTAATAAATTTAAAGCAAGATAGTAGAAATTAAATTGTTTGACAAAGATACCGATGAAGAAGTCGAGGACAAAAATAGGGCGCATGTACCAATTCAGGAGATGTCTAGATAGTGCATTAGTTTAAATGATGTTGAAATTTTTGTACAACCATTCATGAGTAATTCCATGTAAAAAGTAGAATAATGGTTCGAGAATTTGCAAGAAATGCCGGAAATAATTCAATTAAGTAAATTGATTTATGCCAAGCGTTCTATAGCTGGTAACGCTAAACGTTTTAGTCGATTAGAGTCGATAATAACTTGACAAAGGCTTAAAAAAATATTGGAGATCAAAAAAGGCGTCAGCAGAAATTCATCTCAGCTATTATCAAAAAGAAAAATGAGAGAAAACATATCATTAGACGAATATTTCTTAACGATGTAACAGCTATGTCATAACTGTAATATGGAGGATAATGTTTTGATGCCATACGTCATAAAAGGAATTCACCATTTGGCTCTCAATAAAACTATTTTGTACAGTTGTAAAACACTAAAATAGTTTAAAGAAAATCTAAATGTGCGTGAAACTATTAATAAAGAACAAAGAGAAAATAATAATGCTAAACCTAAGTATCACAGACTAAGTAATAATAAAGTAAAAATGCTAGAAGTAATTAGTAAAAATTACAAAAAAGTGATATACCTTGTTTTTCATATAGTAAAATGGATCAAGTTTCAATAAAATGCCCTGCTAAACCTAAAGGTTTGCTAACTTTGGTTTCAATTGCCATGATTTTTATTTCTAAAAACTGTACTGAAACCAGCAATGACACAAAACTGATCGACAAAATTTAACTTTTTGTTTGTTAAATTAATTAGAATGGCTGTTTGTTATGGAATATTTTGCTCTGATTTCAAATCTGCATAGCATTGTTTTTTTTATTTTTTATTTTTTTTGTAATGGGTAAGATTTTTTTGTAATACGAAATTAAAAATTCATATTGCAACTGATCATAAGAAAAGATGGTCTCAAGAGGTTTAATTCTTCTTTAACAAATAAGACATTGAACCGAATAATGACCCGCTACCGATTTTGACTTTTCCCTCTGAAATGTGATTTTTTTTCGGGAACAGTATCCCATATGGTTTTTAATGTTATACATATTTTTCTACGACGAAGTATTTTGGAAGAAAAGGACCATGACATGTATGGAAATAGCTTTATGGCAATACAACTATGTTGTCGCCCTCTTTTCTCCCTTTTCTTCATATATTTTTTTTTCAAGTTACTGAAATGACGTGCCTCGTTTCTTTTTAACGACGACTATGACGATGATGATGATGGGGATGACGGATCTGAAGTTGTCGACTCTGACAAGTAAACTGTTAATATACAGGACAATGGGTGTGCTTCGACTACTGTGGACTGTTACTGTACAAAATAATTGGCGAGCTTCAACTACTTTGGATTGTAACTTATATACAGGACAATGGGTGTGCTTCGACTACTGTGGAACTGTTACTGTACAAGATAATTGGTGTGCTTCAACTACTTTGGATTGTAACTTATATACAGGACAATGGGTGTGCTTCAACTACTTTGGATAGTAAGTTATATACTGGACTGTGTGATGCTGAGCAGGGCCGAATCATTGCATAAACAAATGAGACAAATGTCTAGGACCCGGTTTTTAGAAAGGTCCTATCTATTTTGAAAAGATTTGTAAATAAGATAGTTTACTTTTCTGTTGGATACAAAAAAATAACAAATATATATTGTATATAATAAACAAATAAAAACAAAAATATATTGCTTTTTAAATTCCTTCTATTAGCTCACTCTATCTCTATATATATCTTGTTCAAATTTTCAATCGTTAATAAAATACATTTTATTCATCACTCAATAAATTTTTTTTGAACTTGTAGTGGATGTCCCTTGATATTAATATAGTTTTTTCAAATATTAATTCATTAATTAAATTTAATTAATTAATTTTAGTTTTTTTTTAGATTTGAGTTGCATGTATCTAACAATAGATGGCGCTGGATAAACATAAAAAAATGAAGGAAAATTATTTATAAAGGACTTCCTGCAATATAGTGAGAAAAAAAAGAAGGAATTGACTTTAAATTTTTTTTTTAATATTATTTGTTATATAGTTGTTGCGAATTCTGAAATCTAAAGGAAATTTGTTATTATGTTTCTTCTTATTGAAAGTAAAACTCCCAATAATTTAAAATTTAATTAATTTAAAATATTATATTATTTATTAATATTATTTTAACCAAAAAGGTTAAATTAAACAATATTTTAAAGTAATATTGTTATTGTGTAACAACTTTTGTTAGACGTTTAATAAAATAAATTTCAATTTTTTTTTTTTTTAATTTATAAACAAACTGCTCAAACTTTTCTAGAAAAACTAAAATTTATTGTTGCATATTAAATATTTTTATTCATAAAAATTTCAGACTTGTTTTAGTTTTTCACATTATTTGGTTTTGTTTTATTTATTGTTTTATATTTTTGTGTGCTCAATTTCTTGTGGAGAGGGGCCCGATAAGAAAATATCTAGGGCCCCAAAGTAGGTTAATCCGGCTCTGATGCTGAGGAAACATAGATAAGGATGCCCGAGTGTCAGGAGTCCGATTTAGTAATTACATTGAGAACCAGATGGCGCGCGAATCTCTCGAGAGGTGCACTGAACTACGAATAGAGATAAAAAGAACTAAAAGGAAAGAGAGGAAAAGAATTAGTACGTTAAATGACAGTAACATTTGCGAAGTTTTGATGCTTTAATTAGTTGTAAATAATTATATTATTTATTTTTTGATAATTGAATAAATGTGTTTAAAAAAATCCTAGATCCATAATTTAAAAGAAGCCGAGCTCTATATTTATATATTTACAAAATAATGAATATTATTCATGCATTACTTTAGTTGTGGAAAGATATTAAAAGTATATCCATAAAATAAGAATTTGATTTACAAAGTGAAACATGATGATCTGATAGATAAAAAAACGTAAAAAAATGTGTGTTTAAATGTTAAATAAAAAATGCAACTTAACTTTTCGAATTATTGGTTTCTAAGTACAATAGGAATGAAAACAAATAATCCGTCTTGATTCAAAACCAATCTTAATTGCTTTCATTTTTTTTTTTTTTTTTTTTTTTTAGTTTATTCATAAATTTAGCAACTTATGTGTGCATTTTGTTTTCAAATTTTAAATAAAGGAATAAAATTTCAAACAAAATTACTTATTTGAAACATTGCTTAGAATATAGAATCAACAAATAATTTTTTCTGAATAGATTTTGAACAATAACTCTAAGTACTAAATTAATATTAAAATAAAATTTGAAATGAGCAAAATTTTGACAAATGGATTTAAATATCAGTATCATTGAAGTTATATTAAAGATATTTAAAGTTGCCAAGTGTTTTCTGGAATACTTAAAATTACGTTTTAATTAAATGCTTCAAGTTTTCCCAAGTCGTTAGTTATGAAACATAATGTTCTTTAAGATAGCTCAGAGAAAGAAGTACTATTTTCTTGCTTTAATTGACTCAACAGTGAACTCCGATCAATTTTCCAATCCTAGAAGTATTTCAAAAGGCCACGATATATATTAAACTATCATTGAGTAGCACTCCCTTTATGAACCAAGAATCAACTCTATAATTTATCTATCTCCATCTATCTGCCCCGCTCCCAGAACTTGACTATAAGAGTACTTACTGTATTTGCTGTATTTTTGTGTGGTACTGGAAGCTAGCCAAATGATCCTTTTCATTTATAAATATTGGAATGTTAAAATAAAAATTGGCCATTAACTTTATTCAAATTTCAAAATTCTTTATAACTATAAGAAAAATGTATGTTCTTTTTTTATTTATATTCATCAAAGGAATAAATGTTTATTAATGTATCCTTTAGATCTTTTTGAAATAGATTGTATTCTTTTAAAAACATTCGGTGAAAAAATATGTTATCAATTTATATATACGTTTCACAGTTCAAATATTTTTCTCCATTAATATTATGTGAAGATTTTTAAATTCAAATGATCTTTAATTTGTTTTTAAAAATATAAGCTCCATCAACACCAAAAAAGATAAAATAAATCACATATTATGTAACTTAAATCTTTTGTGTGGTAATTTTACATTGTTCTAGTAAGTCTCGACGAAACTGAATTCTTAGAACAGAGCCATAGTAAAAAAAATTAAATAAATAAAAAATATTTATTTCGAATGCTTATGTTTTAAAAATTGGTAAGCGTATTTTCGTGACTATTATACTAAAATGCTACATGAAATCACCACGTTTTGAAGCTATTCGTAGTTTGAGTGAATGTTAGATGTAAGCTGATGTATAAGGGCGACATTGATAAATTATTTTTTTTTTTTTTTTTTTTTTTGCAAAAACATCTTTAATGGAGACATTTATCTGGACTTGCTTATGTGTTTCCACAGTTTGTTGATTGATTAAAAGTATGAAGAATTTAATACTTAATCTTTTATTCTTCTTGACCGCCAATATTTCTGATAAATATAATAAAAATTATTTAGTTACTAGTAGATGTTACGTTTATACACATTGCGTTTATAAACACATTATGTATGTTACGTTTATGAGCTCATTTCTATGTTACGTTTATACACGCCAGCAGATATTACATTGCAGATGCAGATGCTTTAGTTACTGCACACACTAGCAGATATTCATCAATCATTATTAGTAATCCAGAATTATATAAACAACAATTAGTTGGGTTGTAGACTCAAAATCTCGAAAAATGGTTATGATGCAATAGTGATGAATAAAAAAGCCGAAATAAAGAGATAGCTATAATAAGAAGGACATCATAATAACATAGGAATTTGAAAATATAAACAGGGAATTACTATCTCATCCAAGACAGATTCCTTTAATATTCAACACTAAGCCAATTCTCCGACAATATCGAAATACATGTCATAGCCTGATAGACCTATCTTGTATAACTTGTATCTTGCATAATATATCAAGAACATGTGATACGTGAAATAGTCACATGTTTTCGGGATTTCATTAAATGCAAATTATGATCTAATCAGCAATTGCAACAATAATACCAGACATCTTTTTGAAATGTGACAGAATATTGATTATCTTGATTTCTGTCAAGCAATAAAGGAATATTTTGAAATATGCTCAAAATAGTTTACAAATTTAGGAATTCCTAAAAATTTTAATTTGAAAATTATGTATATAATTTTACTATTTTTAAGTTACATAATTTTGAAATTTTGTCAATTATTTCCAATGATTCCCGATATTCTTTTAAACGTATACATATAAAAAAATACTTAATTGGCAGAAATTTTTTGTAAATAGCAATATATATATATATATATATATGATTATTAATAAAACTTTGGAAATTTTGTAATTTTCAAATTTTAATTTCATGATTTTGAATATATACCATTAAAGAAGATAAACATTTTGTATTAGAGTGATATTGAGAATGTACAAAAAACAAAATTTTGGAGCTAAAGTATCAAATAATTCAAAATTATTTTCTTTCCGTTGTTTAAACAAAAAAGGACTGATGAAATTGTTAAAAAAAATACTTTTGTTTACACAATTAGTAAACTGTGATTTCAAAATAAAGATTGCATTTCCTAATTAAATAAATTATGTGAATTTAAAACTTCTTTTCAAGTTTAAAAATACAAGCTGAATGTATAGAAAATAAAATAAAAACGCTTTTACCAATAATAAGAGCAGGACAGTCTACAGTGCCAATCATATCTCGGCAAGAATAGAGTACTTTATCCGCTGGAACACATTCTTCAGTTTGACCAGCAATGCAACAGCCGATAGAATCAATAGCGCGATGAATCTCGTCTTCTTCAAGGGAAGTTGAAAACTGTTTAATTGCCTCAAGCTTATCCAATGTACCTCCAGTATGTATAAGACTCCTGCCAGATATCATTGGAATCTAAAAAAAATTAATATTTGTGTTTCCACATATTATAACATAGCCTTCCTCAAATTCTTTTCGATTAAATTCCAGTACTATGCGAAAAGTAAATAAGTATAACTGAGATATTACCAAAATTATTAAGAGATTAGGATGATTAATATTCTTGATGTTTCGCCGAATTTAAAAACTGATTTTGTCATTCAAAATGTATAAAATTATGAATAAACTTTTTATAAAATACTCACACCCACAAAAATTACAACAGCAAAAATTACAACAACAAAATTACAAAAATTACAAAATTGTATGAAAGAATGAAATTTATTTTACTTAAAAATTATAGTGACATAAATAAATTGTGAAAGTTGCAAACCAATACAACGACACTGCTGACATAAAATCGTCATTTTTTGAAGCCCCCACTAGGGGCATTAAAAGCTTCTAAATGTCATTCTATCGAATGAAGTACTTAGGATGTTTTTCTGTGATAATGTCTCTGCCAGGGTACATCTTTCCGTGGTCATAAGTCATTGATCTGCAACACATTTGAACAACATATGATCATGTGTATCTTGCGGGAATACATTGGGAGGTTAGGTAGCGATTTTATATTCTCTACAAGTTCCCACATCTGTCTACACTCAAATCTACTCACTGTGATCACCTTTGATAACCAAATATTATTACATTACCACTATGATCAGTATATATATATATATATATATATATATATATATATACACTCAAGAGCCAAAACATTATGACCACCTGTCAATAACGAGTTGGCCCACCTTCGGCGTGCAACACAGCTTCAACCCGCCTTGGCATGGATTAATACCACCACTTAATACCAGTTAAATACCACTTCCACCTGATCACGTGTCCAGGCGAGTTCATTGCAAAATGTAGGGGTGGTCATAATGTTTTTGCTCTCTCTCTCTCTCTTTCTATATATATATATCACTATGATCATCGCTAGTACAATATTCACATACTCTAAAATGTATACAAGAAAATAACGCCGCATGTATAATCTGCATTTCAATGTCTTTTTCATTTTCTGCAATCTACATTTCAATGTCCGTTTTCGTGCCCTTCAGACCAAGGTGTTATTAGTGTAATGTCAAGAGTAACCTTCACAAAAGAATACATGTAAGCAGCCTCTGACATAACACACGTAATAGAACCGTTGGGGTTGGAATTGTTTTATTTATATAAATATAATTAAAAACCTTCATAAATATTAACGAATTTTATTTAATGTTTCGAATATAACATAAATTAATTAATTTGTAATGTTCATAATGATTGGTGTTTAAAATAAAGTCCATTTCGATTATATATAATAACCGAAATTATAAATTTTATCATTGCATAAATACAATTTATAATTCTAATGGACTTATTTGCAATCCGTGTGCTTTTTCTAGAAATAAACTAGGTCTTTGTATATCAGTTCTTCGTCTGTTTATCAACTACAAAAATACAAAAACTATTTGAAATTAAAAAAAAAAATCATGTTGGACTTAATAAGCCTTACCAACAATCCACATGCTGCTAAAGCAGGAACTAAAATTAAACTGGTTTTGTCACCCACTCCTCCTGTGCTATGCTTGTCAACGATTTTACTTTTCTGCTCTTCTGTCCATTCAAACACGTGACCTGAATCTCGCATTTTTAGAACCAGTTGATTGGTTTCAAAATCATTAAAGCCCTTCAGATAAATGGCCATGAGCATAGCTCCTGTAAACAAAAAAAAATTCGTACGAAAGTAATACGCAAAATTCTAAGCGGCGTTAAAAAGCATTAATGAGCGACAAATCTTAAACGTCATTATATGACATTTAAAATTTGTTGCTCATTAAAGCTTTTTAATCAATTCTGATTAAGTATTATTCCTAGCTAAAACAACAAAAACTGCAATGAAGAATTCATACATAATTTTAAAACATTGTTACCTAAACGTATTTACAATCAATTTTAAAACATTATTACCTTTATCTTTGATTTGTGCAAAATTTAGAAATATGTAGAGGCAATTTTTTGTTTACATTTAAAATTTATTTCAACTATAAAATTTAAAATAAGTGATTTATTTTCCCCTTTTTTTCAAATCAAATCTATATACAACTTTACCTGTAATTTAATAGAATTTCAAAAAGTTTTGTTTGAAATTGGAAACAAAGACCAACGATGATTATTTCATGTTTCAAAATTGCTTCTAATAATCTTCATTTCATAAAAGTGTAGCATGTATAAAATACATACACAAAGACCTAAATTTAAAATGAAAATCTTTCATTTACGTATTTCTTAAACAATATTGTTGAAAAAATAGCTTAAATTAATGAAATATAAATATCTTTCTTTATTGTCATATGTGTACCTATAAGAATGAAATAGAAAAACGTTGACGTAAATATCGCGACAGTTTTTAAAATTGAACTGCAGTAAAATAAATAGATTATAATTGCAATAATGTAACATTATTGAAATGAGCTTTTTTTTTCTATAAACATTGGCAACAATATAAACTTATTTGTTAATTAGCTAAGAAGCAATATTGTTGAAATAATATTAAACAATATTGTTGAAAAAGTAGCTTAAAATAATGAAATAAAAAATATTACCTCTGTTGTCATATGTAAACCAATAAGAATTAAATAGAAAGACTTTGATATAAATAACACGACAATTATTACAATTGGAACTGTAATAAAATAAATAGATTATAATAGTAATAATGCCACACTATTGAAATGAGCTCTTTTTTTAATAAACATTTACAACAATATAAACTTGTTTATTAATCATATAAGAAAACACGAGGAAGTATATTATAATATAATATAGTTTAATATAGTTTTAATATATAATGTAGTATTGTTATATAGGTTTTTAGTTATAATATATAATATAGTTTTGTTGTAATGTAATAAGTTTCTGACTTCATTTTCTATTGCAAAGAAACATTGCAGTATTAAACAGACTAGATGGTTGAAAAGTGAAACCAAAACAAGTCAGTGTATAAATATATATTACTCAAATAGATATTATTCTTTAAAAAGAAAAACTTCTTCAATTGTAAAATATCCTTATATGAGCTTATATTACCTTGAATATTACCTTATATGAGCTTATGCCTGCTTTATATTCATTGTATTCTTAGTGGTGAATATGATAATTTTGAAGGAAAAATTGCTTTTTGGTTTAATGCAGAAAACAAAAGTTATGGGTGAAAAAAGTAACGCTGAATTTTGTGTATTTCTCCTAGAACAAAACAAACAGAGCATTTCGTTTTCTTTTTTAGTTTAATCTTAATACATCTTACATTGAAATTTTACAATTGAATTAGGTTTTACGTTTGAATATTTAAATAAATAAGTAATGTAAATTAAGAGAGTGGATTTCACATTAGCATGAAGGAAAGAATTCATACTTCCGAATATAATATTGGAATTAATACTTCCAATATTATACTTCCAAATAATATTGTTTTCCATTCAAATAATTTATCACAAATTAATAATTGCCTTATCTTTCTTCATTTCTTTTTTTGGTTTGGAAACTATTTTTAATTATTTCGACACTGAATAAATTAGAAAGGGATTTTAGAACTAGTATTCCTTTCGTTCTTTGAATAAAATCTTTTCATTAAAATTGATTACAGCTATGATGAGGGCCTGAAAGCCGAGTAACTAACGCGTTGGCTGTCGGTGCCATAGGTTTCGGGTTCCATGGATGCTTGTAGTGGTTCGGAATCCACTTTACGGTCTAATACAGGGGTCTCCAAACTACTGCCCGCGGGCCAAATCCGACCCGCCAGTGTCATCAATCCTGTCCGTGACAGAGAATAGCTTACTGTTGCTGTAATAAGTTGGATAAAAAAAACACAGAATGATAACTCGGTTTTATTGACTTGCTAGATAAAGCTTAATGACAAGCATCATAATACGCAGAAAATTTAATTTAAACATAACAACTAACAAATAATTGAAATGAATCCCACTAACATCCCGAGGTTACCCTCGGTAGTTATGTTGGGGTAAAAAGTATCGCATTGTATGTATATCGATGTTTGGAATGTATATATCCCGAATCAAACATGTGATTTTTATCCTGGAAATCTCTCAGGAACGGAAAAGCTAAATTAACGCGAATGAAACCGCGGGATATGTATCCGCTTGCAAAAAAAAAATACTAATGAGATTTATGTAATTGTGATTTTTCACTGACAATAGCTTGTAGTTAGTAAGCGTATGCTCATTCAGAGCGCGTACTCGGCGACTGGTCTAGAAATTATAGATAATGGCAGAAAAATTAAAACGGTTTTGGCCCTTGGTACTTACTGAAGTTAACAGTATGGCCCTAAGGCGGGAAAGTTTGGAGACCCCTGGTCTAATATGTCTGTTAGGCGTAAGGCTTACAACCCTACGCCGTAAATAGAAAACATTTCGTATCTAAAAATCTGCCAGTAGGTAGATGGCCTTGTCCCACCAGGAGGCTGTTGCACCAATGAGGAAAATAAAGTATGATGTTTAATCACATTTTTTGTCTAATTTCTCCCCCCCCCCCCTCTAGGTTCTCCATACCTGACATTTGTGAAGAGTTTTAAACTATGAGAAGAACTGTTTGACATCCAAAGATAAATAACTCTTTGTTTTTTATGGTAATTTATGCTATTCAATTTTTGTCTTTTAAGTTTGGGAAATATTCAAATATTGTGAGTTACAATATGGTTATTTATAAAAATGAGTTCTTTAGCAGTCAACTAATAATACATACATATTGAAGTAGGTCAGTGCTTTCAATAGGGCAAGGTCAGTGTCATTTGGTCAGATGCTCTAAACAATAGCATATCTCTAAGAAGCCATCCCAAATAAGAAGGAACAATTGTATGAAATATACTTATTTAGAACATGATTTCGTCACGTTCGTGTTCTATAATGGCCTGAATATTCTTCTATTTTTGTTTTGTGTTTCATTTACTCTAAATCAAAATTAATCTCATAGAGAAAATTGTAAAAACTGCTTAAATTAATACAAAACTCACCCTACTGCGTTTAATATCTTAAAAGAGATTGTTCTAATTATATAAAACTTTTTCTTGGCATTCTTTCATGATTCTCAGTTTAGGTGAATTTTTTTTAATACTTCTGAAAATGTTTTTTAACGATGATATTCCCCGAGCCTAGTTTGGATAAAATAATTCAAGAATCTTATTATTTTTATCTTTTTTTTTATCATCTTAGTTTTGTTTCTTTTTCATTTCTATTTTTTCAATAATGAACATTTACTAACAATCATTAGCTTCTTTATTAATGAATATACTCGTGGCTCAGTGGCAACGTGTGCCGCTGGTGAGCATTAAGGCTCGTTCCCACCGAGGCGAGAGACGTGAAGATGCAAGAGGCAAGTGACCAAATTTTTTCGACCCCTTCACAGCGAAACGTCAGAAATAGCATTACGCATAGTGAAAAACCGCTTGGAGTTGAAAGTTGGGCTACTCCACGAGGCGAACTGTAAACCGGTTTCAGGCGACCGCGGTGAGGTCAAATTTTGGTCGCTTGCATCTTGTCGCCTTGGTGAGCACGAGCCTTTAGGGCAGAGGCTCAATCCGCTGGCGGCTTTGTGGTAGATATTGTTTCAAAAATGAGGAGACACGATGGTGTTTGTGGTGTTCAGCATCTTGTCTCGTAAGTTGGACTACCTAGTGGGAGTTTTCCGGTTTTTCATCCATGCAATATGCAAATGCGGGGAAATTACCCCTAAAAAAGTTCTCATGGAAGACACTGTCCTCCTTCTTTAGCGTCACGTAGCCAAGTCAGACTTCTACCTATGGGTGTTCCATCACGACAGAAGCTGCCTACCCCTCTCCTTTCCCTCCTTCCATGAGACCACATGGGTTCTTGGACTTATCTAGATGCTGCTGTCTACCAAGTTTAATAAAAACAGTTAATGAATATTATTTTCTCTTGAAATCTGTTTTTAATGTTCTAAATAGTAAAATTTTTCAATATTATTAAGATTTCTATGCTGAAAATGATGTTTCACTTTTCTTTGAAAATGTTGTTTCTGTTTTCGAAAGTTTTTCATTACTTTTTTCATATAAGAAAAATAGAACTTTTTGAATATGATTTGAACACTGACCAGACGAAAAAATCATATGCTGCATTGATATCTTAACTTCTGGTGTAGATCTTAATTTCGGACATTTTTGTCCAATTAGAATTTGGTGAAAAGGAGAAAATGTTACTTTAGCACAATTATTCAATATTTTAAAAAATATTGAAAAAATAATAAATAATTTGAATTTCATTTATTTGTTACAGAAAATAAACAGTTTTCTCAACAAATAGCATCAAGTGATATAAAAAAAATCGTGTGTTTATTAGAAATAACTACATAAATATTTTTCCATGCCAATATATCAATGAAAAATTTAGACTATGTGATTGAAAAAACCAATTCACTTTTTATGTATATTTACAATTACACAGCAGTAGAAAAATCAAAAACTCATAAGCAGTGATATAAATTAGAATACAAATTAATATAATCTACTACAAACCTATGACATTTCAAAACATCTATTTTATCAATTAAATAATTATATGAAAATTTTCTTTTGAAAAAGATCTAACACTTTTTATATAGAAGAGAAACAGGCATCCTCAAAAGGTGTGGTAAAAAAAAGAATATCCAATACAATAAAGAATGAGAATTACATGAAGAAACAATTTGGCAAAGATCAACAGATTTATGTTACAACCAAGTGATAAGTCCGATCTTTAAACCATGAATATGGAATTTTTTGATATTTATATTACAGAATTTAAATTTAATTGGTAACTATGCAAAAACAAATTTCTAAGTAAAACCTTCCAATATTGTTGGACGTAGTTCAGATGCGTAAAAAATTTAAACTTTCACTCCTTTAAAGAAGCATTTTAGATAAACTCCACTGATATTCGTCAAACTTTTTAAAAAAATTATGAGAAATATATTTATTCTAAATAATTTACTTTTATTTTTTTTTTTATTTTTTTTTTATGTTATGTAAGTGATTATAAATGTTGAAATTACAGAAGATAAATAAATGGAAAAAAAAAATCAAAAACTTTAAGATTTTTTTCTAAATCAAAGTTACCAAAGTAAACAAATGCACACAGAAAGTAAAATAGATACCTAAATCAAATAAACAATTTTATTATTTAAATGATTATCAAATAAATAACTTTATACACACATAAAGTTATTTATGATTAAACCTAATTGCAAGTTGTTTTATTCATATAAATTAAGCTAGTTTTAAAAATTGTTTTGAAATTCAATATTACTTATTTTCACTAGAAAATTAAATGGGTTTTATATATATATATATTTTAGAAGGAATTACTCTTTCTTTTTGATCAATTTAAATCATTCATTTCATTTTTTCTGAAAACTGTATATGAGTAAAAAAATTAATAAAAAACAGTTGTAATAATGATAAAGTCAGCTAAAACTGGTCTATTTTTTAAAATTGTTTTAAACTTCAATATTACTTATTTTCACATGAAAATTAAACGTTTTTTTTTTTAATATATTTTAGAAGGAATTACTCTTTCTTTTTCATCAGATTGAATCATTCATTTCATTTTTTCTGAAAATTGTATATGAGTAAAAAAAAAAAAATAATAAAAAACAGTTGTAAATCTTCGACAAGTGATAAAGTCAGCTAAAATTAAGCTATTTTTTAAAACTCTTTTGAAACTTTCCATTACTTATTTTCACGAGAAAATTGAATTTTTTTATTTCGTATATTTTAGAAGAAATTATCCTTTCTTTTTGATGAGATTGAATCATTCATTTAATTTTTGCTAAAAATTGCATATGAATAAAAAAATTAATAAAAAGCAGTTGAAATAATTATAAAGTCTGCTAAAATAGAGCTATTTTTTAAAATTGTTTTGAAATTCAATATTACTTATTTTCACGAGAAAATTAAATGCTTTTTTATATTTTTTAGAAGGAATTACTCTTTCTTTTTCATCAGATTGAATCACTCATTTCATTTTTTCTGAAAATTGTATATGAGGAGAAAAAAATAATAAAAGCCAGTTGTAAACCTTTGACAGGTGATAAAGTCAGCTGCTTAGCAAACAAATCGAGAAGTGGTATTGGTATCTCAACTAAAGTGATAACATTTTCAGATCTGCAAACTAGATCAGTTTCCCTTAGTGGGTCGGTGCTCCTTTATCAGCTGTATTTTAACAAGAAAAAAAATGGTTTCTCAAATTTACTCTGCTACTTTTTCTCATATACTTTATAAAGCATTATTATGGCAAGTTTTAAGAAAGTTTCATTTGTTTTAATTAAATATTTATATTTTAACTGCAAATACAAAAAAAAAAAAAAATAATGCTTACCTATTTGACATCGATCTGCAATTTCTCTGCTGTTATCTTGTATTCCGTTTGGTATTGTTTTACTCACAACATCAATATAATTAATATTTTCTCTTGTCAAAATGTATTATAATGTATTAATTTATTATTTTATTTTAATTGCAAATACAAAAAAATAATGCTTACCTATTTGACATCGATCCGCAATTTCTCCGCTGCTATCTTGTATTCCGTTTTGTATTGTTTTACTCACAGCATCAACAAAATAACTAATATCTTCACTTGACAAAATTTGTCCATCCCTTTTTTTCTCGATGATTTTTAGTAATTTGTAATCTCCCATTTTTCTTCACGATTGATATAAAATATTAACTGAAATTTACTAATTAATTTATTTCTAGTTTGATATTTGAATTCCAACGTATTTGAAGTGTCGAAGAATAAATAAATAGACTGATCAGTTAAATTTCAGTAGCTTATAATGAACGGAAAATAGATCGAATGATTGAGCTTTGATCGTCTCTTTTGCTGTCTGATAGAGATTCCTGTGCCTTGCTATCATATGTTGACACAGCGAAAGTTATTATGCTTTCTGAGTGATTAAGATGTGACCTAAATTCATGTGATTTCGAACGGAAACTGCTAACTATAAACGATGTAGGGAATTCCCCTAAAATATGAATGACGTATCATTTTTATGATGGTTTAATTATTTATTATTATTATTATTGCATTCATGATCTACTTTCACTTTAGAAGATAACTATAACATGATCCGAATGCAAAAACATTCATAATATTTTTTTAAAAGAGGAATTTATTCCTCCTGAAAGCTAATTATTAACAGGAAGCGAATACTATATTGTTGACAGTTACTATCAAGTTCCAATACAGTTACTATAGTTTCATCCACTGTACTATACAGTTACAGTGGATGAAATTTTGATGAAGATAACTTTAATTTTCATTTTATAACAGTTTCTACACACTGAAAAAAAATATTGAACTTTGAATGATTATAGTTTCTGTATGTAGAAGAGCGGGACTCTTGAAAATACATAATGCTTTGAATATTTCAAGGTAAAGAAAATATATCATTTTGCAAATTTTCTGAGATCGTGTGCACACATGTCATAAAAATATTTTAAATCTACCGTTATATGAGAATTAATTTTTATTAATATTATAAAATTATACCGCTAATAAATTATATATATATATATGTATATATATATATATATATTTTTTTTTAAGGACATCTACGCTGATCAATATTAAAAGTAACCTTGTGAATAAGCCCATCAATATTTATACTTATTTCATCCCTTTGCAAAAATTGGCAGCATATGCAGTATTACACAAAATAGATAAACAGTGGATGAGATACAGTTTCATTTTATTATTTGAAATGTCTTTGATTCTAACATTCATATTATTTTTTTTGTGTTTGAATTCTTCAAAATACTGAGCAGATAATAGTACATTCACATTTATAAATTATATTAATTTTTTCCTATGCTGTAGTATTAAGTTGCTCATTAAAGTGAAAAAAAAAAAAGGAAAGAAGAGGGTAGTGGAATATTCCATAAATATTTGCAATTCAATTAACCACAGAGTCTTTGAATAAAATAAAAATGGTATGTGAATAAAAACAACGAATATAAAACTTTTGCTTAGCAAACAAAATAGATCGTGAAGCATTATTGAACAAGAAATATATATATATTTGCTTGTTTCTTTTCCCACTTGGTAAACAGCAACATCTACACCAAGTCCAAGAATCCGTGCGATCTCATGGAAGGAAGGTAAAGGGGGGGCGGGCAGATTCTGTTGTCACGGAGCACCCGTAGGTAGAAGTCTGACTTGGCTCTAAGATGCTGAAGAAGGAGGGCAAGGCCTTCCGAAAGAAATGTCAGGGGAAACTAACCCGCATTTGCGTATCGTACGGGAGACAATTCGGAAAAACCCCACCAGGCAGTCCGACTAAAGAGGTAAGATGCTGAATGTCACAAACGCTATCGAATCTCTTCTTTTTTTGAAACACTGTCTATAACAAAGCCGCCAACGGATTCAACCTCCGCCCTAAAGGCTCGTTCCCACCGAGGCGAGAGACGTGAAGATTCAAGAGGCAAGCGACAAAATTTTTTCGACCCCTTCACAGGGAAACGTCAGAAATAGCATTACGCCTAGTGAAAAACCGCTTCGAGTTGAAAGTTGGCCAACTCCAAGCGGCGGACTGCAAACCAGTTTCAGGCGACCGCGGTGAGGCTAGTGATTGGTCAAATTTTTTCGCTTGCATCTTGTCGCCTTGATGAGCACGAGCCTTAATGCTCACCAGCGGCGCGCGTTGCCACTGAGCCACGAGTTAGGCATCTAGTTATTCATTACTGCCAATAAGGTTGCAATAGAACGTAGATGTAGCAACAAACAGTTTAGAATTACAATTCCAAAATGCCTAGATAGTATGTAAAGAAGAACAAATTAATAGAAGGATTAGCTACCTCAACAGAAATATTTCTGTCGAATGAAATACAAGAAAAACCTTGGTAAAGAACAAATTTAAAAAAAATTAATGACGCTAATTTTCAACTTAAAATCAATTATCTTAAAATGGAAGACATTGAGCAGTTTGCATTATGTCTATTTAAATCATTTACAGGAAAGACATTGTATACATTTCTTCAAGATAAATAAAAGTGGTACAATAATTTTGTTATCCATGGTAAATAACTAATTCGAAATACATCGGAATAAATGTCATGGTAAAAAAATTAAGATCCTTTGAGATAAAAATTATATTTTATACAAAGATTATATTTCATACAATTAGATGGGATCTTTCCATCTAATTTATAATGATGCAATTTAATCATAAGGAATCATAAGGAAATTTTTTAAAATTGCTATATCAGCTATATAAAATAAATGTTATTAAAAATATGAGCGGAAACAAATTAGAATTTGATGCAGAAAACAAAACATATTATTAAAATTTTACTTACAAGATATTTTGGATGTAATTTTTAACTTATTTTTTGAGTGATATTTATCAGCACAATTAAAAATAATTTTTTCATTGAAACTTACATTATAACCTTTATTAGGTTTTTTTTTTTTTAATTCCAAAATGTTCACATATAACTCCAAAATATTAAATAACATATGAAAAAATGTTTAAATGATTTAATTCAAATTTTATGTGAAGTAAGTGTTTTTAAATGCTTAAATTATGTACATTGCATAAAGTGCCTTTACATAAATATAAATGTTATATATTAGAAAGTAAAATAATAGATACAATTAATAAAAGCAAATGTTATCCCAATCATGTCCTTTTAAATTGATATATCCATTCTGCTTTGTTATTATTTAGCGTTAATTATTTGTTATTATTTATCGTTATTCTCTAATTCCCTAGATTAGATGCTAAATACAATGTTAAAAAATTGCTACGTTTACTGTTTACTCTTTCATTTGCCTGTGCATAATGCATTTCAAATACCTAGTATGAAGTAGAGATACAATTTATAAAAGCAAAATTTATTATCACAGTCATGCCCTTTTAAATTTATGAACTATCCATCCGGCTATGTTATAATTTATCATTAACTATTTGTTCTAATTCATCGTTGTTCTCTATTTCTTTAGAATAGATGTTAAATATAATGTTAAAAAATTGTTAAGTTTACTGTTTACTCTTTGATTTGCCTGTGCATAATACATTCCAAATACCCAGTTTGAAATACAGATACAATTAATAAAAGCAACATTTATTATCACAGTCATGTCTTTTTAAATGTATGAAATATCCGTACTGCTATGTTATTATTTATCGTTTGATTTGCCTGTGCATAATGCATATAATGCATTCCAAATATCCATTTTGAAATAGAAATACAATTAATAAAAACAAAATTTATTATCACAGTCATGTCCTTTTAAATTTATGAAATATCCGTTCTGTTATGTTATTATTTATCGTTAACTATTTGTTATAATTTATCGTTATTGTTACAACGTTAAAAATAGAATGTTAAAAAATTGCTAAGTTTACTGTTTTATTTGCCTGTGCATAATGCGTATAATGCATTCCAATTACCCAGTTTGAAAGAGATATTTCGAAGAATTAGTTCACTAGGTGTTTTTAAAAAGTTCCCAGAAGGGAAAAATTAGAGGAAACCTACAACCGTTTCATTTGCCCTTGAAAATGTTACGCTACGCTGACCTAACTTTCTATGACTTCCGCTGTATTATAAAACGCTACCTAATCCCAACATCAACAAGAAACTTCGACAATGGTTTTAACGTAAATTTTCATGTCCGAAGGAAATGCTTTTTTAAGTTTTCCTGCTTATGCTTAATTCTGAAGACTACTATATCATTTATATAATACACATGAATATGTGATACATTTCTTTTGTAATTTGAATTATGCGTTTAGTTATAATTATAATAAAAAATACAGCTATTGACCTTTTAAATGATTATAACAGAAATGTTTTTATGAATTATTTAAAAAATTAATTAAAAATTAAAAATTAATTATTTTTGTTATATTCTCTTCCTCGTTAAATTTAAAATTCGGATTTTTTATTACAGATTTAATTTTAAATAAAATAAAAAGGACATTGTTCATTTAACGGCAAAAAGATTAAACAATCAAGCAAGGTCTAAAAAGAAGAGGAAACAGAAGTTGAATCATTGTAATAAGAAAAAAAATTCAACAATTTATGTATCTCCTAAGAATCGTTTAACTTATCTTCGGAATATTTTACGTCATTTTTATATCAACAATAGATGATTCAAAATTTTACTCCTTCCTATTCAAATATGTAGTAGTAGCTTCAGAATTCAGAAACAAGAAGTAATAAAAGAGCAAAAAAGCAAATATAATAAAAAAGCAAGGGGATTAAATAAAAAGTAATAAAACTGGTAAAAAATCAAATATGAAATAGTACATAAGTATAAAAATCATACATAATTGAATTGCAAATAGTACTAAAAACACAGACATGAACTTTCTATTTATATTTCAATAATTCGATGACTATTATATAAATTTATGGAATATAATTTAATATATATATATATATATTGTTATATATATATATATATATATATATATATATATATATATATGTGTGTG
>BPLQ01011449.1:1678095-1712994 GCA_021605075.1 Caerostris darwini
TCAGTACTTGGGTGGGTGACCACCTGGGAACACTGCGTGCCGTTGGCAAATTTAGGACCTGAATGGCCGAGTGTCTAGCGCTCTGGCGCTCGGTGCCACAGGTTTCGGGTTCGAATCCCGGCGGTGCCATGGATGTTTGTAGTGATTCGGAATCCACTTTAAGCCGTAGGTCCCGGTCTCCTATGACTGTAAGAGCGTCACGGAGCAAAAGTCAGGCTTCTACCTACGGGTGCTCCATCACAACAGAAGCTGCTTCCTTCCCCTTCAATCATGAGTCCATATGGGCTAGTGGGCTTGGCCAGCCAAGTGGGATAAGAAACAACAAACAACATATATATATATATATATATATATCGAAAAAATAGTTTTAAAGGATCAAATGTTTATCACAAATTTCTAATTCATATTTATCACAAATTTCCATTTCAAAATTCATAATCCAATACTTTGAAATCAATTATATTTCTCTTTTGCACATTTTATTGATTTTAAGTATTGATGCCCTCTCTGCTATGCCCGACTCAGGTTCAGTGGCAACGTGCACCGCTGGTTAAGGTTCAATCCAATGGCGGCTTTTTCAAAAACGTTTTTCAAAAAAACTGTTTCAAAAAACGAAAAGGCTCGATGGCGTTTGTGATGTTCAGCATTTTGTCTCGTTATTCGGACTACCTGGTGGGAGTTTTGCGGGTTTTCTCCCATGCAATACGCAAATGTGGGGTAGTTCCCGGTAAAATTCTTCTCGGAAGGCACTACTCTCCTTCTTCAGTGACACGGAGCAAATCAGACTTCTACCTACAGGTGCTCCCTAATAACAGAAGCTGCCCCCTCCTTTCCCTCCTTCCATGATTTCACATGGGTTCATAGACTTGGGGACTCATGGGTCTAAAATGTTGCTATAGACCAGAGCAAGTGGAATAAAATAAAAAAACCTCTTTGCTATATTGATTTTAAATCTACATGTACACAATTTATATGTGCTTTTAGGTTTCAAGATAATGTTTTGTTACACATTTATTATCTCTATTAATAAAATATTTGAAATATTTTGTAATTTGGGAGCTTCTATATCTTTTACTTAATTATTTAATTACTATAACTTATCTTGTATGATTTCTATATCTTATCTTGAACTTTTTATATCTTTAATTTAATACAAAGCAATCAAGTAATAGATTATTTAATCTGTTGTAACATCGAATTGAAATAAAATGTCGGTCAATTTCGAAATGTAGATGTTTATATTATTTAAGTTAGTGCTTTTATCTTACTTCCGTATACCGTAAAGAAACTTACATTTGTGGTTTTGGCTTTTTTTAACTGAATATCAATCGGCGGATACACTTTGATTAATCTTATCAGAATTGGAAAAAAATATCAAAATGAATTAAATTAAAGGACAAACACACACTCAATAAAGCGCCTAATGCTAATGACCAAACTTGATGTTTAACAATATGAACAATTTAAGTTTAGTGAGAAAAAAATAATAAAATTTTCATTTTAAAACAATTTAAAAAAATTAAAAATGGAATTATAAAATTGTTTTTGAGATATTCGTGTTTAAACCTACGTCAACTTTTTCTTTCATCAAGAATATTCTCTCAAATAAAACAAATATTTCTAAACAAATATTAGAAGTTATTATCAGATTTTATTTTTTATATTGCTGTTTCAGTATAATACAATGCAATAAGATATCAAATCTATATTTTGCCTAGATTCTAAAAAAAAAAACTGACATAAATTAATTTAAAGTAAACTAAATCCTGAAATTCATTTAAAAAATCAATTATAATATGAAGAAATACTTTTTGCCCTTGTGATTTTGTATAATTATTTTAAGTGAAAATATAAATTATAAAGAAAAGAAAAGAAAGAAAAAACACAAAATTAAAATGATTACAAATTAAATGGTTTTATTAAAATTCAGTTTAATACAAGGATTCATCTAAATTGAATAAAAATATCGTAATAATATCTGAGTACGGAAACATTGCTCACGAATATCTTTGTTATCTCTACACACGAGAGAATGATTTTGAAAATAAAATTTCTCCATTTTCGGTGCTTTATCAACAATTTTATTTGAAGTATTATTACACCATTTATGATACGGCAGTAACTAATCAAATATATCTTTCTACTTCTCATCAATCTAAGGTATGTGAGAAAACATTATTATCTTACCACAGGCTGAAACACGTGTAACAATATGTATTTAACAATAGGAGAAAGAAAATCTGTTTTTTTAAGATTCGATTAGTACATTTTTTTTCTTTAGTATTTTTGTGATAGAAAAGTTTTATACATTTTAAAGAAAAAAGCTATTCGTAAAGAAATATACATTCGAATCATCTGAAAATATTGTTGGAGTTAGAGTAATGTTTAAAATATGCTGCCAAAAAGAATTAAAGAATATTATAACTTTGAATAAAAATTGCTGGTGAAGAAACTTTCTTGGGATTGATATTTAATACATACATGTTGTAAAGTATAACAAAAGGAATACTTAAATTTTATTTACTATATTTGTCGATAAAAAATGCATAGTTCATGTTTATAAAAGCGAATAAATCTTAACGAATAAAAATCAGTTTTAATTAAAGGTATGTTTATCTGATCTAGATCGTTGCCAGACACCATGGAATGAGGAATTTTTTTTTTTAATTTTTGTGTGTTATTACTATTATTATTATTATTATTTTTTTTACTCCTTTTAATTCTCATGATATTATATTTTTTTCTGGTTATAACACATCTAAATATGACATAAAATTTAATATAAAATAAACGAAACATTGTCTTTATTTATTTATTTATTTTTTTTCAAAACTTCTTAAATATTAATTTAACAAAATTTTAAAAAATTCTTAGTCAGGCTGTTCTTGTAATTATAATTGTTCAATTTTGCACTTTTAATACTTTAAAGTTTGTTTGTATAAACAAAGCATTTCGACTGAAATGGAATCTATAGACAAGTTATATGAAATTTTAGCCATGACCAAAATTTTTTGGTTATTTTAAAAATTGAAAACCACTAGATTTAAATAATAATAATAATTATGGAATTCAGTATTATCATTTTTTTGCTGATTAATGCTTTGCTAATAATAAGAAACAATTAAAAATATTTAAATTCTTAAAGTCTGATCAGACTTAATTTTCGAAGTTGAGAAAAGACAAAACTTTAAAATGTATATTCAACAAAAGAGGTGTGCCCAGTAAAATCAAAAAGGAATAATTAATAATAATTGGATTAACGAAAAAAAATGAATTAAATGTAGGATTTATACTAAATACAAAAATACAGAATACAAATAGGCTAGTACTACAACTCCACACCGTATATTAATTACTGTGTCTAGAACTGAGATGTCCCTTTACAACTTTGGGATTGATGTGGATATAGTTGTCCTATGATAATTTTGAACCAGCATTCCCACTGATTACTTGTGGAAGATTTGCACTTCTTTGCACAAGTCCGCTGAATGACATTCCTACTTACAGATTTATCGTACTTATAGATGCTGATATAGGTGCTGAGATCTTAAAAGCACCTCGTATCTGAAATGTCGTAATAATTGATAAGACCACCGATATTTTAAATCATATTATAGAAGGGACATTGAAAGAAATTAAAATACTTTGCGATTCAACTTGATGAATCAACTAATACGTATAATCATGTTACTCTATTTTGTTTCGTGGAATAAAAGAGAATACTTTGCTGTTTTGACGTATCTGGATGGACTACAAGATTTTATGTTCTTGGTGAATATTTTCAAATGGAATATTATTAGACTGCAGCAAATATATCGTGTGTTGGTGATGTGAGACTGATTAGAGCTTACTAAAAAATAATTGCAAAATTAAAGAATACCAAAAATTATAAAGTTACTAGATGATACCAAAAATTATGAAGTTATGTTCACTCACGATGTGTACTCGAATTCCATAACGAAATCATTGAAATACCAATTTTGGTAATCTCTTTGAAGTAGTAAAAATATTAATTAGTACACTAAAATAATACAAAGCCATAAAAGCTTCTCAAAAAACATTTGACTTTTCACTCACATCTGAATAAAAATTTCGGACCATTAAACATCACTAGCATTAAACAAGAGAAAAAATTTCTCGATTGAAAGCTATTCATTTTACACGTATTATTTAATTCTTATTAAATATGCAATAGTTAATAAATATTTATCATATTTAAATTCTTTTCAAAAATTTAATTTGAAAAGAGGAATTGATACTTTAGAAAATTTGAGTAACAATAATTGTTTCTTCAATCGATAATAATAAAAGCCCAGCATAATTTTATCGCAGAATTTATTGCTAAGATTTTAATCTGCATAAATAAAAATCTTATGTTAAAGAGGCTAACTGAGTTTCAGAATTAAAATATCAAATGAAAGTATACTAAAAAATATTTCGGGTCATTGTTGTAAAAAAAAAATATCTTTTAAAACAAAAACAAAAAAAAAAACCATAATATTAACTAAAATCAACGATGCTTTATGCATTAAATGCATATTCATAAAATCACATTGATTGTATAATCTCATAAAATCAAATTGTTACAAATTGTTAAAGTTGTTGTAAATTGTTCCCAAAATTGTGACTAAAACGGGTGTCAATAGAGCTGATTTACTTTGTTTGCCAGAAAATCTGAGAAGTTCTGTAAGGGTGAGTTATTTTCCTCTTACAGTTCTGTTGCGAGTTCGGCTAAAAATATATCTGTAATGATGTTACGAAGCAAAAAATGAGTAGTTATTTTTTCGGGGTAAAGAGATACAAATACCGGAATACCCATGATAACCTTTATATTTAACAGTTCTTTGGCAGTATCAAAATGATCAGTGAAAAGAAGTAATTAACCTTGTAGAATGATATATTATCTATGTCTTTAAAAGTAGCTACCTTTGAAGAGATAGAGCACCATTTTGATATGCAATTTGTAAAACTGTAAGAATATCACGCCGAGACTTGAAATTAATATCTTCCTCCATGGTTCACTCCATTTCGAGTTTAAATTGATGTTCGCCATAACAAGCACGAAGCAATCCTACACAAAGTATAGGGTTTTCTTAGTCTACATTAATTTACAAACGAAAACTAAGAATTAAAGTTGAAAGAAAATATAAATATAGATGGCTTACCTAAAATGAAAACCGAAACAAAAAGGAAACAAAGAAACTTAGCGAACAGAAAAACTTGAGCAAAGAACAAATAGACAAATTGAGACATCGCAAAGTGAGCCTGAAGTCGACAGGTTAAATCTACAAACATATCCTAATGTGTTGATTTCAGGTCTTCCCTATAGAAATAATATTCTATCCATCAATAAATAATACTCTTCAATATTCTATTACTGAATTTGATACGTCAAGAAAAGTTATTGAATAAAACGAAACTAAATAATTCCTCGTTTTCGGCTTCCGCTGTTGGCAACAATATTGAAAGTTCTGTTTTCTACTAACTGCATGTAGAGATGTTTACTTCGTGATGATTGTTATTGTATCTTCCATTAAAAATGTTTACTTTGAGGCGCGGTTTGAATTTACAATATGTCGATCGTCGGAATAATAATCTTAAAGAAATTCCCGACGATGTCTTGGCTTCAAAAGCATTGGAAGAACTTCTTCTGGATTCAAATCACATAAGATTCCTGCCTAAGGTAAACAGTGTTTCATAAGTTGCCATTTAAAGATAGAATCTAATAAGTTTATGTAATTCTGAAGTATTTAAAATACTACGTTATTATGAAAAGCAATTGTAGTTTTTAAATAAACTTTAAATTCGTGATAAAAACTTTTCGATTAATTGTTGAATTGTTAAAATTTTCTAATATGTGTTTATTTTACATAACTGATAAAAGAGTTCCATGAGTGTCAGAAATGAATTACTGTCAAAACTATGCTTATTATTTTCTAAATGAATTTAACGTTTACTTCTAAAATGTACCAATACATTTTTAAATGTATTGTAATATATTTCGGAAAGAAAAAAAAAACTGTTAAAAATTTTATTTATATATTAAAAAAAAAAATTACCTTAGATATGCAGTGACATAAAAGTTTGAATATGTTAATTGTAACTGTTTTAATAATGAATATGATGTGTTTTTCTACTTAAAAACATACTGTTATTAAAAAATTTGAGAATATTTTTTTTTAATACACAATGCTTTTTTATTCTCATTCAAACTGTGTTTCAGTGCTGCAATATGCATAACATATAAAATAATCAACAATTTAAATACTTTAGATTATCTCATTCTTTGGTCAAAATCTGTAGTGAAAAAAAACTGCTTTAAATATAATGATATTATTGTATTACTTAGAATGGTGTAACTCAAAGTGGTATGACATCGACACATCATAAATAAACGGTCAAAAATCATGGATAAATTTATTAGCATAGACATTTTGTTTTTATATTTGTTTCATTTAAAAATCTGTTATATTTATTTGAATTAATTATTTGTACATTTTCAATAATATTTTTTTTAGATGGACTAGCATATTAGATCCTCATTGCTTAGATTCATTATATTTCATAATGTATTTTATTTAACCAAGTTTTGTTGAGGAATATTATAAATAAAAATTGCTGAATCAAAATTTAAGAAAATTCCAATCAAATGTATGTTTAATATATTGTGCAGTATCATCGCAGAAGTTTCATGTATTTATGCATTATAGTATTCATATCTATAAATAATCTATCTAATGTTACAGTGAAAATTTAACATATTTGACAATCGTATTTTTTTTTAATTCATAAAAAAAGTAGAATTTTGTATAACATTTATTTTTGTCTAACTATAGTTATATCAAACAACTAATGTTAAGAGATCAGCAGCAAAAACCAGATTTTTAAATCTAGTTATTGATCCTTAAATCACATTGGCAGTATTTAAATTTTTCTGTAGTATTAATTTTTTATATTAGTTATTAAGTTTTTGTAAAAATAATTTTTAATCTGAAACCTTTCTTTCGAAAATTATTGGAACATGTTATTCAAAATAAAAACGAAATAATAAAATAAAGACTTTACATTTCAAAAATGAATAGAAATATGTGCGATTATTTATCATAATTTATAAAATTTCTATTTATTTAATTAAAAATACTTAATCGTTATTATTAGTTAGAAGCAAAATACAGCTATAGAAAATCTATAGAAAAAATTGGACTACCCAGTAATATGTTTCTTAAGTTGCATGAAATATAAATACACAAACCAATTTATATAAACTGTTGCTTTGTGTGGGGCCTGATGGCTGAGTGACTAGAGCTCTGACACTCGGTGCCAAAGGTTTTGGGTTCTAGTTCCGGCTGTGCCATGGGTGTTTGTAGTGGTTCGGAATCCACTTTAAACCATAGCCTGCTCTAATATAACTGTAGGGCATCAGGGATAGGGCTGACAACCCTACCCTGTAAAAAGAAAAACATCTCATGTTTCGAAATCTGCTAGACGGCCTCGGCCTGCCATGGGGCTGTTGTGCCATTAAGGAAAAAGTTATTTTTGAGTTTGTAAATAATAATTTTAAGTCGATAATACTTTTGTATCTGTATAGAACTGTTGGAAGAAAGATTTTGTTTTCTTATATCAAATTAAATTATTTACTATACATATAATTTTGTTATGTATAATTCTTCATGATAGTTTAAGTTAATAGAAATCATTAATTTATGGTACTTCTGTGAAAGAATCTAAGAGGGGGAAGTATATACAGTTTATGGTACATTTTGTGTTGTAATAATATTGCCAAAATTTTCTTGACATCACATTAAATTCTCTGTATAATATAATCCATTTATTTAATGGAAATTATTAGAATAATTGAAGAGATAAAAAAATATCAATAATTTAACTGTTTAAAAATCTGTAGTCGTGGTTATTATAGCTTGTTCTGCATACTGAAATATACAGTCAGTGATAATGAACTCTTACACCCTATTTTGTGGAATCCTATAATGTTCTATTTTCTTATCCTGGGATTAGTAAAATACCTTTATAACATTCAGACTTTCTATTCTACTAGCTGTTAAGCACTGCAAATTTTATTATAGATACTTTTTATTCACAAACAAGAAAAGAAGTAGTAAAATCTTAACTTTGGATAATGATCATGTGAAGTTAATTTCAAAATAACCAGAAGTCAAAATATATTAAAAAATAAAGTTTTCATAAAATATAAAAATGCTGTAAAATTTAAAATATGAAGGAGAGTGTTATAAAATAAAAACATAAAATTTTTGCATTCACAAGTTAGTTACTGAGTATTGATTTGGCTTGAAAATATAATTTTTAAATTTTTCTCTTTATTTTTAATACATCATATTTTACCGAGTAAATAAAAAATAACAATAACAAAAAATAAAATTAAAAACTGTGCTGTTTTGCAGCTTGAGAAACTTCTCTTCATAAAATCCTATTGTACAACATTTTTGTTTAGCAATATATTTGTATCAAATGGAGATTTTTTCACTTATCTGGAATAATTGAGTATTAAATGTTGAATACAGATGATGGAAAACTCAATCAGTTGTTGAAAATATAAAAAATATCTCTATAAATAAATTAAAATAAAAAACCTTATAAATATTTATATGAATTTAAAAAATTTAAGTTTCAATTTATCTCTTATAAACATGCCTTATCACTTGTTTCTTCAATGCAATATGAATAAATAATTATGCGTAATGGTTAAATTAAATTCTATAAATACCAACTTGTAATTAAGCATTTTTTTTTAAGAAAATGAAATCAACAATGACTTCATACAGTGTAATTTGCAGTTTCATTTAACATATTCTAGAGTAAATGGCAATAAAAATTAATATGAATTCATTCAATCAATATAATTTCATTTTATACTATCATGTTTTGATTCTTCCAGAAATTTAATGAAAAAGTCAATGATTTATTTATTGTTTCTCCTTTGGTTGATCAATTTTTCCATCAATTTACAAGAAATGAAATGCAATTTCATTCTTAAACTAATCAAGTTAAAAAAAAAAAAAATGCCAGAATTTTTAAGTTATACATGACCTCCATTTGAGAACCTAAGTTATTAAAAAGGAGATACAGTACATGTGATATCATGATACAACACATTATAGGCATTTGTTACACCAACTTCACATAAATTTTCAACTGATATATTGTCTTTAATGTATTTTTGTAGATACTACTAATCTTAAAAAGATAATAATCTTTTCGCACTTAGTAATAATGATTAATTGTCTAATTATTATTTCACCATAATTTATTTCAAAAGTTCTAGGAATCTTAATACCAAGTTCTGAATTTTACTTGTATTAAGATTGCTGTTCTGTTTTTGATATTATTTTTTAAAGCGTATTTACTTTTTTTCTCTGTTTTATTAGTTTCTAATAGATATCATAGTAAAATAAAAGTACACAACTATTTCATTTGTTGTGCAGCTTACTAAGCAATGGATTAATTTCATCGTAATATTTGCAGAAAAAAAAAATATAACTTTTTTTTTCATTAAGGCTATAAACTGTGCAGTCTTTAATGTAGATTGTTTCTGAGAATGTGTTGAAAATTATTAATTAAAATTTGTGATGTTACATATGTAAATTCTTAAAAATTACAGTTAGAAAAGTAAAAGTATTTTCATTCTCTTCTAAAATACTGATTTTTTTAATTTTTTTTTTGTATAAATTTTGCGAACAGTATTTGTAATTGATATAGTAACCCTCTCAAAAATGAGACATCTTTAAATAACTTTCGTAATTAGCATTTGATTTTCTTAAATGGGATTTTGCTAGAAATAGATCAATAGGAAGAAATTAATAGCGCTGAGTAATTGATTAAAAGTTATTGTTAATTACTGCTAAATCGAAGTTTCCATACAGGACATGAGATTTTTATCACAATGTATTCATTGTCATAAAATTTCCATAATTTTTTTTTTAATATAGAAAATTGTTATGTTGGTGGAAAAATTTACACTTCCAATGTATAAAAATTATGCTAATCTCTCTCTATATATTTCTCAAAATCTCTCTGTGTATGTATGCACACACAAACTTGACATAGTTCTCCTACATTTGTCTTTGCACTGTCTCAATTTACATCCAAATTTCACCAAAATTTACATGGATACTTCTGATACAAAGCATAGATCAACTGAAAAAAAATTTCAAAATTGTATCAATATTCATTAAAAAATTACACAATTTGGGACAGATTAGTTTTTATTTCATTTTTTATGTTTAAGCTGTTGTACTATCTGAGCTTTCTAACCCTTCTTACCGGAATTCTCCACCTTGTCTCCGGATATTCAAAATTTGATAGCCATAGATGTGCCTGTCCTGTCCCAGCGTGAGATTAAGAAAAATGAGTTAGTTGAACATCACACTGGTTTTTATTGTTAAATTTGGAATGCTGCTTAAGAAAAGAAAAGTATTCAATCAAACCAGAATTGATTCTAAGCGAAGAGCAGCAAGTAGACCTATAGAAATATGGAGATATCAGAAAGTCGGAATGAATATAATATGTCGAGAATGGTTACTGCTACAGCTGAAGAAAGCGAAGATGCTGCCTTGAATAGACGTGAATTTAAATAAGAGAGTTAAGTTTTATTTTCTAAAGCCGTGCAGTACCAGATTTTATGCGATAGTATTTTTATAAATTATAAAATTCCATTTTGAGAGAAGAGAATGGATTTCAACAAATTAAAATACTGATTCGGTTATTATTTGATTTAATGAAATACTAGTAAGAATTATTTATCTTTTGCTTCTTTTATTTAATATTTATATTCATATTACAAGCTTCGTTTAATTTATATGCAGTTAAATAATTTTTTTAGTTTAAAATACTAATGAATCGTTTATTTCATAAAAATTTTTAGCATGGTTTTTCTTAAATCAGAGCTGTGTCTAAATATAAAATTGATTCAATTTAAATTATAAAATACTAAATGGGTTTTTTAAATAAAATATTAAAACGCGCATTAAACACTATATTTTTTGTTTAATGTAGTATTATTAAATATGTTCAGTAAAATGCATATTTATTTCAGCAAATAATTTATTTATTGACCAATATGTTCTCGTATTGCTCTCCAGTAAATTTCATAACATTATCTATATGCTAAATTTTCTTGTATTTACTAATTTTTTTTTTTTTTTTTAATGTATGAAAAATAGCTTCAAAATTACATTTCAGAAAAGTTTCAAGGAAAACACGCTTAATGTGTATCATCTTGCTAAAATCGGTCACTTCATGTTTATACTAAAAGGATTAATATCAATCTAATGTAGAAATTTTGTAACACATCATCTTCCCTCAATCTTGAATTTAATCTTGATTTTATATGAAAATAAAGAATTTTTATAAAAAAAGTTTTACAAATGAACCCTTTTGTGAGGTTTGCAGTAATTTCCTGTTTTAAAATCCGTAGTGCCATAAGTCAACAGTTCCTATCTGAAATCGGCAGCTGTAATTCTCAGTCCAAAAAAAATAAAAATCCACAAGTGATTCGTGTCTGTTCTTTGACATCTATATATCATTCAAGTGCTGGTTTTATTACAGCGTAAAACAACAAAACGTGTTTCTGCTTTGAAGAGTGTGTTTGATGCTGTAGGGCATTGGAGATAGAAAAAAGATATGTACACTCATGTCCATAAATTAAGGATAATGAAGTTCAGGCAAAGAAAGAGACAGAAGCAAAACAAATTTGACTTATTTGTAAAGTCTATTTATTAAACAAAAGGTAAAGAGCAAAAAAGATGCTATATGTTTGACATAATTAATAAAAATTGCGATTTTACTCCCTGGAGAAAATTTCAATAAAGAACCTATTTACAAAAAACAGTATAACATGGTTAGTATGATGGTTAATATAGAGTATGTCTCCCGGACGATGCAATACAGGCCTTACAATGCCTAGGCATGCTGAGTATCAAATTATCAATCTGATCTTGGGAAATATTACACCACTCATCAAGCAATGCCCTCCAAAGTTCCGGTTGACAGGTGGGAGGGGGTTGACGGGCTGCAATTCGTCGGCCAAGCATATCCCACACATGCTCTATTGGATTCAAGTCCGGTGAGTATGCTGGCCAATCCATACGGGTGATATCCTCCAATTGAAGGCATTCGTCTACAATGTTTGCACGGTGAGGATGGGCGTTGTCATCCATAAACAGAAATTCAGCACCCATGGCGCCCCGAAACAAACGTACATGTTGTTCCAGAATGACATCCCGATAGATGTGGCCTGTCATCGTTACACTCTGAACATGCAGGTCAGTTCTGGAACCAAGAATAATTCCTCTCCAAACGAGCCATCCTGCACCACCGTAACGGTGTCGTTCAATGGTGTTCTCTTGGTGGTAACGGGTACCTGGCGCTCTCCATATGAAAGTTCGGCGAGAATCAGACAGCAAACTAAACCTGGACTCGTCGGGAAACATCACACCAGACCACTGTTGCGGTGTCCACAATGCATGCTCTCTACTCCAGGTTAATCGCAGGCGACAGTGAGTTGAGGTAAGTGGAACACATCGGACAGGCCTACGAGCATATAGACCAATGTGTCCTAAACGTCTGTAGACGGTCTGCCTTGAAACTGTCGTACCGGTAGCTAAAGAGAGCTGACGAAACAGGTCTGATGCTGTGCTCCGTCTGTTTCTTTTGGCAGTAACTGCTAAATAGCGGTCCTCATTCTGCGTTGTAACTCGGGGGCGACCTGTGCTGCAACATCTACTCACATTACCATCATCTTGGAATCGTTGCCAAAGCCTGGAGATCACACTCTGGGCTATTCCCAAGTTCATCGGATACTTCCAGCTGGGTACGTCCACATTCCAGTCGTCCGATAATTCTATCACGTAAACAATCATCCAAATGCTTCCTTTGTGCCATAACTATGCGGTTATTGCACTGAAAGGCTTTTAAAGCGCTTGTGAACAATTTTACTTCTTTGCCACCATTCCTTATATACCTCTCTCTTACACTCTCGTCATTGTGACGTACTATCCGCGCCATCTGGTGGTTTCCTGTAATTTGCATATTCTTCTTCAAGATGTGTGTGATAATTCTACAGGTGAAATTTTTATTTTAGAGTTCAATTTCTGTGTGATTCTGAATTATCCTTAATTTATGGACATGAGTGTATTTAAGAAATACCTATAGTTAAAACAGGAAAATATTTTTTCAATGATTTGTAATTTTCATATTTCCTAGAGGGATGAAAATCTTGAGCATTGCAGTTATAATAATTTGACCTTCTGTAAAGCGCTTTTGATTTTTATAGTTGCAATCCGCGTCGAAAACTATTTTTTAGAACATTAAAAAAGTGGTAAAATTGAAGGAAAGAAAAATTGAAATTAGTTGTTTTATTTTCAAAATTTTTATAATGCTGGATTGTTGCGTCGTCACCAAAACGAAAAATCTGATGTTGACTAAATTTGTGCTCGGATAACAGAAAAGTACCAAAAATAATAGAATACTGTAAATAATTAATGCTATAGGAATTTTTCTTCATTTTGGCAAATTTTTGAAGAAAAACCGCACTCTCTTCTAATACATTATCGGAGACACACGGATCGGTTTATATTCATAAATATACGGTGTATATATATATATATATACTTAGGAGTCAATAATAAAGGTAATTTGCTTTTCAATTATGTATAATAATGAAACTCAGTATCTAATGTTTTATTGGATAATGTTGATTTCATTTTAAATAGAATAAAAGTACAGGGTGGCCATTAAATTTCACTGTTTGAAAGCATCTGCAGCTAAATCTTATGAACGGAATGAAACCAAATTTCATATATTGACTGTGAAAGGCATAGGGGAATGAATTCCGGGAATAAAAAAATTACTAAAATCGTCGATAGGCTAAGTTTTGGCGCTTTAGGAACTGAAAATAGAGCAATAATTACAATGAACTAATAGAAAATATATTATACAAAATTCTATCAGTATTCTAATAAAAAAAAATACACATACAGAAATGAATGTCATTCCACATAAAACTCTTACAGAATAATCTTTTATTAATCAATAATTCATTCAACTCAAAATATCGCCTGCATTTCTGTTAAAAAAATGCATTATAAGGTGATTTTCATTAGCAATATATATATATATATATATATATAATGGTGGTAAAGCGTTCTTTTTAAGCTGGAAAAGATTAAAGAACGTTTTATTAACACTACTTCCAGTGAAAAGTTTCCCGGCCAATTTTTTAAATTTCGCATTGAAGCATTTTATATTTAACGTTTAAGAGATGTGATCCGTAGTATATCATAAATAAAACAATATGGAATTTTATTCCAGCAAATTTCATTAAGAAGAATTTTTAGTTTTTACCTTGTTATTTTTCACTTTGATTCATCTCTCGCTCGGATATTTCACGCGCTTTTTTTAGGCGAAAAACTTTTCAACTATGCTATGTTTTTCTGTCTTTGACATGCGCCTTAGAACCAGAGACTCTATTTTCGCAGGAATCAATCACCCAATAAGAAATTAAGAAAAAAAGTAAAACGAGATTACAGAAACAAAGTAAAAATACATTAAATCAGAAATGTGAAAAATATATATATATATATTGATATCGATAACATTGAATATGAGAATTTATACATTAAATCCAAAATATGAAAAAGCTAATATTATTAAAAACAAAATTAATGAAAATATCAAATTCAGAGGTACATGAATACGAGCATGATTAAACACATTTAGAATGACAAAAATATAAAATAAAATTAATTTAAAAAAATTATACAATATCAAATTATTGCTATAATATAAAGCGAGATTTTAAAATATCAACTTTTAGACTGTTAAAATAATTTAATACATTCACTTAATAATTTAAACAAAAATTATTATTAAATTTAATTCTTTTAATTTGAAATATTGCTTTTAAGCAAGCATTAAAAGTAGTTTTTAATTTCTTCAAAGGTGCTGGCATTTTTAATAAAAAGGTTTATCTTACGTGATATGTTTATTTTTAAAAGAAAAATTAATATTAAAATATTTAGGATTTTTGATAACTAAAAATATTTAAAAGACATAAACGAATAATTTACTAGTTTTAAATATAATACTAAAAGGTTGCTACCCTTTTCTTAAATATTATTAAACTATTTATAAAAATAATTTCTTATTGAAAACCATTTTGGATTTCACTTAACACAATTGAAGTATTTAAATTATTTTCTGTTGAAAGTTTTAAATAGTCTTATTTTAATCTTTTATTTAATTCAATCATAAAAAAAATAATAATTTGAAAAAATTACTGTAAATTATTTTCAAAGATTCCTATAATAATACAAAGAGAAAAATTAAAACTTTTATAAATTTTTAAACTTTTTATGATGATCTAGCACAACATACATGATAAAAGGAAAAATAATGATAATAATAATAATAAAATGAATAAGATTGTGCTTGTAACAGTTTTATTTTATTAAGCTCTTTTTTTTATGGAGATTTCTTTAATTCTCAAAATTTCAAGGAATGCCAAGTTATAGAATTGCTTTCCCTTAATCCTGTTTGTGAGTTTGAGGGAAATAGAAATTTATGTTGAGGTTCTTTTAAAAATCTCCATTGTAAACTCAACATTTAAGATTAATGTTATTTAACTTAATTTGCCTTTTTAATTAACAAACCCCTTTACTGGTTTTAAATATCTTATTTAATGCTTCTTTTTGTGTTCAAGTAGTCCAAGTGCTTGTATTCAAATTCTAAAAGGGATTAAAAGAATATTCTTGTAAATTTGGTAAACCCTGTAATTAAAGCTTCTTCATTGTTGTTCCTTTTTCCTAATAGATAATTTATATCATTAACTGCTGTTTTAATTAACTTGATAAGTTTTTTAATGTATTTGTCATAATTATTGAAACAAGTGAATGCAATATTTTTTTTATATTTTTTTTACTATTTCATTGACTCCCTTTTTTCCTTTCATATTAATTTTACCATCCATATTTAATGCCTTGTTCTTCATTTTACACAGGAATTTTCATCAAAAATAATCTTTCTCAAACTAGACATAATAAATTTTTTATTATACCCAAATAATGTAATGAGAGAATGAAGTGAATGAGCTGAAATAATGAAACGAGATGTAATGAGAGAATTTATCACTTTTATTACAAATTAATGTACCAGTGTAATAATTTGAAAGGTGAATCACAAATTACAAAATGTTGCAGGATGCCATATTCCTAATTTTAAGTGGAATGCATGCATGAATTAATGTAATATTATATGCATCAAATTGCATTTGTACATGCACAATTAAATAAAATGAAGTTAAATTCAAAGATTTTTAATCAGAATTTTTAGCACACATAAGTTTGAATCCATTTTTAAGTCCATGACTTACAAATACATAAAAATGATAAATTAAAATTGTCTAAAAATAATTAACTTATTTATCTGTTATTGAAATTACTCGGTTTTTTTTAGATGGGCTGTACTGATAGTTGATAGAAATAGTAACTTCTTTCTTCCTGAATGGTTTAAATTACTTAATGTTTTTCAACAGTTATTCTCTTTAAAATTAATGCTAAAATTTTTAATCATGTATATATATATATTCATATTAGTAAACGATTATTGTAATAAGTACAATTATTATAACTAGTTTATTACTGTAAATGTTTTTCATTATTACAGGGTTTGTTCCGTTTACAAAAGATTAAGAAGCTGACTTTGAGTGAAAATGAAATATTTCAATTGCAACCAGAAATAGGGAACATGATTACCCTTGCAGAACTGGATATAAGTAAAAATGGTAATTTTTTGATACTTGATTCTTTTAAAATATTATTTATATTTTTGTGTGTTTAACAATGTTTTAGTTTAAAATATTATTTATCCAAAATACTATATTCTTACTTGGTTTGTTTTACTGGATGTATATTTATATATTATGTTTTATGCTAATGTTTATGCTTAGTTATTAAAGTAATTAAATGTGACAAGAAAGTTCATAAGTTGTTTTAAACTTTTATTTTATGAAATATAATACTATAAAAGGAGATTATAAGTAGTAAAGAAAAATACATTATGTAATTTATTTGTAGGAAGAAACTTTGCGGTTAAAAATTTTAAAAATTTGTTCCATTTTTTAAAAATACTATATAAAACCTAGGAACTGTTTCTAGATATTAAACAAAATTATTTTATGTCTCCAAGTCTAAAATATTTTCTGTTACAAGATTCTTAACACTAAATAATTTTTTTTTTTTATTTGCTGTTTTTAAAAAATCTGTTTTTTAGTAGAAAATTTTTTTTTCTTAGCATGTAAAATAAATTCTTAATCTTAATAATAATAATAATGAATTTTTAAATTTCTCATAAATAAGACTGAAGTTAAATAAAACAAAAACTTTTATATTTTTAGCATGTTTACTTAAAAATTGTTAAATTTTATATTTATTTATTTACTTTTGTCTTTATTTTAGAAATATATGATATACCTGAAAACATCAAGAGCTTAAAACAGTTGCAAGTTGCAGATTTTAGTTCCAATCCACTTAAAAGGTCAGTTTTTATATTATAACAATGATTTTTACGTAGTTATAGTTTTTAATTAAAGAATCATTATGTAAGATGATATTTTCCTTTAATATAAACATCAAAAAATTCAGCATAAAGTAATGGCATTTTTAATATATTTATTTAACTAGTTCTTATTTATGAAATTATATATTCAGCAAATAGCCATTTTTATGTTGTGGCTTAATGATCAAAATTTATTTAATGCATAGTTTTTGTAATTAATAAAATGCTGAATTTTTAAGATTTATTTACATGAAAATTTGCAGCTGAGATTTTTGTAGAATATGTCTGTTTTTGGGATATATATATATATATGTTTATAAATAAAAGAATTTTTTCGATTATTATGATTTCTTGACTTAGCCATACCTAAGTCACAAGTATCTACATCTATGAAAGTTATCTATATCATCTGTTGGATGTACAAATTATACATTGTAGATATAATTTTTCTAGACAGTGCTTGTTTATTGTAGAATATCGCCATCAGGATCATATTCTAGTTAAAATTTCTCCTTCTACTTTCTATGTATTTCATTTTTTAGTTGATAAGTTTGTTATATTTATACATAAAATTTATGTCTTAAAAGATTGTTGCTAATTATGTGATTTTATTGTTTACAAGTTTCATAACATTTCTAAATTTTGAATCTTAATTTTTTTTTTTTTTTTTCTCCTGTTTTCCCATTTCACTTAGTCATTTTTCTTTTAATGTAAAATGTAATGCATTAAGCTAAATGAAATCATTATTGCTTACATTAAAATTTATTTCTGTTTGATATGTAGGAAATTTGAAACAATTATGAACACATTTTAAAATTTAAATTTGTTAAATAGTTTAAGAATGAAATACTACAGGAATTTTTAAGGTAGAAAAATGACATTTTTCTATTTGAATTTTTTAAAAAAATATGCTAATTATTTCAGGGGAAAGGCAATAGATTAAAAGCAATGTATTCATATTATATAAATAAAAGCAGAATAATAACTGATTAATCTAATTTGGTATTATTGATAATTTTCTGACATATTCTACTTTTTTTACATATTCTTTATTTATATCCTGAAATTGTTTGCAAATAGTAGGGACACTGTGTACTTTGATAAAATGATGATTTCAAAATAGAGATATTGTAAATTTATATTTATATTTTTCTTATAGAGTTCCATTTAGTATTGTCTATCTTCAAAATTTGACAGATCTCAAGCTAAATGATGTTAATTTGACTGAATTGCCTTCAGATTTTGGAAGGTAAGAAAAAAAATTTTGCTTATGCGTCTGAAATTAAATAAAATTTAAAGTGATTTTAATGCATGTTTGGTAGTTTAAAATCTCTCAGAAGAAATTTGTTAATTATTGTTAAAGATTTTTGGTGCTTTTGACAGATTAAATATGCTTGAATTCATGTTTAAATATTAAGATGCATTGAAATAGAAACAGATATTGAGGGGTTGAAGTCTAGAGTAGAGCGAGCATTTTTTAAAGAGTCGGAGTAAGGAGTTCATTTCAAAATTTGACATTCAAATATAAATAAATAAACTTTATCTGAGAAAAAAGGAACAAGCATAATTAGTCCTGATTCCAGAGAAATTATATTTATTTGTGTGAAAATGATGCTATTTTATGTATTAGGGGATTATTTTTTCTTTAATTTTTCCTATTATGTTCCATTATTTTTATTGCTGACAATGACAATTATTAAGTTGATAGAAATTCTTTAAAAAAAACTTTCACTTTGAAATGATAAATTCACTGAAAAATAAAAATTATTGTCAAAGCCATATATAACCATCGAAATGTTGGAAAATATTAAATTATAAATGAAAATTTCAAAATCACAATAACTTTTTATAACTTTCAGTTTTTGTTTTTTTATGTTATATTTTTTCTCAATATGTAAATTTTTCTTGTAATTTATTATTTGTCATTTACCGCTTAAAAATTAACAAATACATTAAGAATAAACAGTTTAATTATTCTCAACTTTATTGTTTTAATAACTTGTGATTATAAATATCATTAGCAATGCATAAAGATGGTTGACCATAAAGGCAGATAACATACTGATCATTTTCTAAAACAAGGAGCAAAAACATTTTACAATTTTTACCTCTAGAGTATCATAATAATTCAAACTAAGGTAAAAGGGCACCTGTATCAATATAAATTTCTGTAAGCTTTTTATTATAATTTCATGGATTACAAAGTGATTCATAAAATTGTTAAATATAATCTCTCAACTTATACTTTTTAAAATTTTTTGCTATTTTAGTACCATAAAATGTCTTGTACCAGAAAATATCATGTTCACACATGATAAAATATTCTCTTATAACTAAAATTCTATTCGTAAAATAAAATTATATGATATAATATTATTTATTTTTTTAAGTTTAAGTTCTGTTGTTTCTATTTTTTTCATAAAAAAAACAAAAACATTGTAGACATTTACGTGTAATACACATAGCTGTACATTTTCTTATAAGCTTTTATGTTTTATTTTCATTTCACAATTTTTCATTCTTGAATATAGTTTTTTTCTTTCAGACTTGTTAATTTGAGAACTTTGGAATTGCGTGATAATATGTTAAAAGAATTGCCATCATCATTTGTTTCATTGAAAAATTTAGAATGCATAGATCTAGCAAGTAATATGTTTGAAGAAATGGTTAGTTTAAATTTTTTTTATTAACATTGAGAGTTAATAACTGTAATTAGTAATAAAAAGCATTGTGTATTACTGATATTGCACTTTTCTTTTTATTTACAGCCATCTTGTTTATGTCAGCTTGTGATGTTAAAAGAACTTTGGTTGGATTCTAATGAGATATCTTCACTTTTAAGTGTAAGTTTGTACTACAAAGAGATTTTCTTGCACAATAATTTCAATTAAGGTTTATTTTCTAATTTCTAAATTTATTAAAGTTTCATTTGTAGATTTTCTCTGTTATAAGTTAATGAATTTATGAATATAAACATAATCATGATAATAACAATGAAATATATATATATATATATATATAAATGAAATTTAAAAGAAGTTATAAATTAAAATAAATAATAATTGCTTAAAATGCATATAATAAATAAATATATGAATGAAACATATATTGAGATATTTTAAAAGCGCGCAAATGAATATGCGACACTCCACCTTAATCACAACGTCTACTGGCCGCTTGTTGTTGTCTCGATTGGATTTGGATGCTTCCCAAATCGACTTGCATCTTGAATCGAATGGCGACCAGTTCTGAACTTTACTATGTTGATTTTCAACAGACATGCTTTTCCATTCACCGGTCTACTGGTTTTTTGTTCTTTAGCAGAAGGGGAAAAAAAGAAAGAATAACAGCACATTGGTCCTGTTTGGACGCATTTGGTACTATAGTTATTGTTTACGTTTCAGCATTTTCCACACACATTTCGAAAATGAAAGAATGCCATAATAATCTCATGCCCCGATGTCGGTGCTTATAATATGTAATATGTTATCTTTTTAGTATATGAATGTGCAATGTATGTAAGTATAATTTATTAATGCAAAATTGCATAAATAATGCACTCTTCAAGGATTGCTATATAAGTAGTCATGTAGATAGAAGAATTTTATATAATTTACAAAAGAAAAAAAAATGTTCTGGTATATTTTTATTATCTGATATATTTTTTGTGAAGAATTATGCATTTATATTTGTTTTGTATGTAATGTAATTTAAAGTTCATTTATATTCTGTAAATATTCTGAGTAAATTGTGAAGAGAGGGTTTTTTTTCTTTTTTTTTTTTAGGATATAAAAAAGTTAAAAAATTTGAAATGCTTTGATATTTCTGAGAATGATTTAGAATTTCTTCCGGAAGAAATATCTGGTTTAGAAAGTCTTACTGATTTTTATGTCTCCCAAAATTACCTTCAGTTGCTTCCAAATGGAATTAGTAATCTTAGAGAGCTCACTGTTCTAAAAGTAAGTATTTTAATAATATTTGAATAACGAATATTACTTGTTTTGTTATATCTAAACTTTATTTCATGATTATGATAGCAAAGTGTTTCAAAAATGGATTGATGCAATTAAGAAAATTTTTACTCTCTAAAGTTTGCCATTCATTTCTTAAAGTGATCATAAGATTATACTTAAAATAGAAGAGTGTTTTTAAAAAAATATTAATAAATTAACAAGTGTGTGTTATGAAAAAATTTCATTTCAAAGGATGAGAATTAAAGTATTTACATTTACTATTCTAATTTATTCTCTATTTAAAGTATTTATATTAAATTTTAAAAAAATAATATTGTATAAATAAAACCATTGCATAAACTTTTTATCCAAAAAATGTTTCTAAAATATAACAGAATTGAAAAAAATAGACTATAAGACTATTTACTTTGCACACAAAAAGAAATAAAATAATTATTTAATAAAATTAATATATTTCAGATTTTGTTTTATCAAAAAAATCTGCAATTAAACCATTACTTAATTTAGAAACCATTTTTAAATTAATTAATTTGAAATATTTTAAATAACATTTGTCACTTTTATGTAAGTAGCCAATTTCTTTTAAAACTGCTTTTATTGATAAATGCCATCTTTAACTGTTAAAGCTTTATATCAACTTTTCCTGACTCCTGTAATTATTTACACTCCCATGCTTCCTCAGATTTTTTAATGTCTTATCTATTTTACTGCTATTGTTAAATGCATGCTTAATTGATTTTCTAAAAGTTTCAATTTATTTATTTAACGTAAGTTGTCCTGTATATCAATTCTTGCCAAATGTTTTTAGAAATTCCTTCTAGATTTATTTTATATATATTTTTCCAATTTAAAATGCCATTATTTTTTGTGGCATTGAACTATCTATTTAAACTTTTGTCATCCAGGAGGTACATATATCATCCAATTTTTTATGTAACCATCTGATAAAAATTAAGTCCTCGGTATTAATTTCTGAAATTTTATTATATTTTTTATTCTTGATATAATAATTTTCAGTACAATGAATGATATATTAGTCATATATATGTATTATAAAGGAAGATAGTTGTATGTATATTTCTTAAACATACACACATAGAGATCCATTTATTATTCTCTGTATTCATTATTTTTTAATGAATTAATTTTTAAAAGATAACCTTTAAGTTTATGTTAATTTTTTACTATATATTTTTTTTTCCATTTCATTCATTATATATTGAAGAGAGATGTTTACAATACTCTTTGAATTTTACATTTTTAAAGCTATTTTCTTGTTTTTTATTTAATTTTTAAATAATAATCATTAAGTGTTTAAGAGTGTCCTTTATTTTCATTTTATGCAATTTTCTTTTTTTTTATATATTTGTGCTAGTTTTTTCATTTGTTTGCCTGATTTTAATTTTATACATGAGAGCAAAATAGAAAATTTTTTTTAATTGATTATTGAGTAAAATAAAATTTACATTATTGTAATATATGTTCTGTTATGAGATAAATTATTTCAGTTTCAAATTAAATTACACCTTATGATGAAAAAAAATAATTACTATGTTTTGTTATTATTACTAGTAAATTTAAATGAATTATTTACTAGTAAATTTATATTTTTAATATTACAGATTGACAGCAACAGATTATTGTCATTGCCAACAGGTTTGGGAAATTGCAAAAGCTTGCAAGAATTAGTTTTGAAGGAAAATGAAATCTCTTCTTTTCCTGAATCTATTGGTTGTTTGTTAAATTTAAGAACTCTTATAGCTGATTGCAATAAAATAAGTAATCTCCCACCACAAATATGTAATTTGACACATTTAACTGTATTATCTCTTCGTGACAATTGTTTGTATTATCTTCCTGAAGACATAGGAATTTTGAAAAATTTGCAAGTTTTGGATTTATGTGGCAACAGGTAATAATAAATTATTATTCTTAATATATTTAAGATTTTTCCTTTACTAATTAAAAAAATTATTTTAGAAACTTCCCTTTTTTTGCTGTAATTGAAGGAATACTTTAATAAGTTTTTTTCCCCTTATTTCTAATATTTTTCAATTTTTTTCACACAGCTATCTTTAAATTATTTCATACAGAATAAAGATTATTTTATTTGCTATAAATTAAATTCAGTTTTTAATATTAAAAGTTTTAGTACTGTGTTTATTAGTGAATAATGCTTTGAATTACTAAAAATATGTGCTATAATTTCCAATCTATAATATGTAGTAGGAGTGTATAATCCATGGTTGTCATAATGGGTCATATTATCTTTTAAAAAATTTAGTATAATAAAAACTATTTCATATAATTTCTATAATCTTTACATTGTTTGTGCCTATACAATTACTTTTTTTTACTTACCTTATGTATATAATTCAATTTGTATATCTGGAGTAGCGATCTTTAACTAGAATAGTATTTCCTGACAACAAAATAATATTACAATATAAGTACATATTAAACTTGTAATATTAACTTATACACTTCTTTTTGTTTCATAATTGTGCTATTATACATATATTTTCATATAGAAAATATATGTATGATAGCACCATTATGAAACAAACAGAAAGTGTATGTTGGATTTATTTCTTGGAGATACAAATTAGTAAAAGTATAGTATGAATAGAATATGTGCCGCACAATTGTTGAAGATGATCTAATGCAGCAATAAGTCCCCATTTAGTGGAGCTTCAATTTAAGTCCATAGCATGCAACATACCCTCTTCCTATATGGGCGGTTTTACTTATCCATCCGTGACCATTCAGTATCCTTTTATTATTAATACTGTGAACCTGAATCCTTTGCATTAGTTTTGATGCACACGAGCATCAAGTGATTTGGTATTGGAAACGTTTCTCGATATAATCTTACAGTAGTGCATCCATTTCAATTAATTTGGCCATACACAAAGTGACTATCAGCTAACAGCATTAGTGAAATGTATGTGGATTGCCTTACAAGCACAGTCAACAGCACCATTAAGGAACCTTACTTAAATGCTGACCTATGCATTTCCATATAACATCACCTAACCAGTTCTATGCTTATCAAAGTGCTCTACCTTATTTCCAAGTTTATACGTGGAGCTCTGGAATACTAGGCGTGTGTGCGTGGGCATGTAATTTTCGAAAAATCTTCAATTTGAAGTAATTAATTATATTATGTGCCTAAGTGATTATCAAGATTAAATGGCCTAATTAATTAAGGCAATCTTTTTTATTTAGTTAGCCCATTACTTTTATAGTTAAATAGAGTTTAATAATTATAAAATTTTCGTAATATCCTTCTTGTACATTCTTTTATATTGTGATCCTATCTTGCTTTTTCAGAAGAAAAAGAGTTTTTAATTTCCCAAAGTTTACAAATTTTTAAAATTATTTTTATAGGCTACAGTATTTACCTACTAGCATTATGTTTCTAAATTTGAAAGCTCTTTGGTTGTCAGAAAATCAAGTAAGTGTCAAAAATGATAATTTGATATTTTATTGAAAAAATTATTGCAGTGCTTTATTATACTGAAAAAAAAAAGTTTCCACATTTTTTTTTGTTGTATAGTTATTAGGATTAAAATATTCCTTTGTCATATAAAGTAACCTCTTGATATATACTTTACCTTATTTTGTCTATTGCAATGATTCATGTTCTATTTTTTGAAAAGAAAATCATCAAATCTTTATCGTTTCTTCCTCTATATTTTGCTTTCAATAGCTTATTCCCCACCCATAACATAGCTTTTAAGGAGGATTGAATGGTTTTTTTGGTCAATAACTTATGCTACTAAATATATATATAATTGTATGAAAACTGGATGCAGGTAGTTTTCTGTTTAAAATTTATAGTTAATTATGCCAATCTACTAATTATTTATGTACTCTTACATTTTTATATTTGTAACAAATGTTTTGAATTGACAGATAAAATTTTAATTGTTTATTAAGAATCCAGAGAAAGGTAGAAAAGTAATCGGAAGATATAACTGATTTTGTAAAACTTAATTTAAATTTTATGTATGCAAGAAATACAAAGGATAAATATTTATAATGAAAGAAATAATGATATACATTTTATATTTAAGAAAATTTTTTTTAATTTTATATGCTAAGAATTATATTTTTGCAGCTTTATTCTTAGCTGCATTCAAGCATGTTAATTGTCTATTTATTCTGTTTAACTTATTATGCTATTATGTAGAAAAATATATATCAAAATGTTTTTTTAAAATACACAGATTCCAACTACTATGTATTCTCTGTAGTTATTATGGAATTTAACAAAATTTTGAATTACAGAAAAACTAATATTTCAATTGCCTTATAAAAAGGCATTTTTTATCTGTTTCTTTTCTAACTTGACACAGTTAATAACTTCCTTCAATTTCAAGAAAAATAATGCCAGTTTTTGGGAAAATTACCAAAATTTTTGCATTTCTTTTAAATAAAAATGTAGCAATCAATATTATTCAATAATGTAGACAAAATAATATATTGTTACTATTACAATTTCCCTTTGATATTAAAAATGTTAGTCTGTGATGTTTTGACTGAAAGAAGGATAAAGTTTAATTGATAAATTTAGTATTTTGCTGTGTATAAGTTTTTTATTATAAATTTTGCAGCATTATGTACATAAATAAATGTGTAATAAATAATTGAAGTGCACTTATTGATCGCATTGAACTATCTCTAAATTAATGAAATGAAAATTATTGTTTTCATAAAATTAATTTAATGAAAACGACCTTAAGTTATTTTAAAAATTTGCTGCATTATTTGAGTAGCTATAGTTACGAATGCACATCCATGTTAATGTGAATTTTATTTTGTGGTAATGTTGGTTAGTTTGAATGGAAGGTAGTGGCTGATGGCTTCCAACACAGACACTACTAGCATTAAAAAACATCCAACATTTTTGGAGATACTGCTGAAAGTGGCATTTAAGTTTTGTGTCTCTGGAAATAGAAATTATAAGAATATAATTAAAACAGTTAATATGAAAACCTTATTATAATTTAGTTGTTGTATGTTTTAATATGTTGTTTTAAATATTTATTTAAAATTTTATGATTAAACTGATCTATAATAAAAAACTTTGTAATATAAATAAATTTCTCACTATTTTATTTTCTTATAAAAAGTATTGTAAGCTTTAATTATTTTTCTCCTTAGTATTCATCTTTTTACAGTTAAACATTATCTCACTTTATAAGATAAATACATCTGTTATAAAGTGTGTTCAGTTCCTAAAAAAAAGGGAATTATAAAAACAATATTGTCTTTAATTTAATATGTAATACTTGTATATGATCAATACTTAATTTATTTTCTATATTTAAATAGCATACATGTAGCTTATTTAATATTTTATAGCATCAGCCACTTTTGAAATTTCAAAGAGATTATGAATCAAAGACTCAAAGAGAAATTATAACTTGTTATATGCTTCCTCAACAAGCACAGCAAGAATATTCTGATTATTCAGGTACTGGATTTATTGTATATAGAAATAAACATAAGTTTAGTATATATTTTTAAATAGGTTTTTTTATTCTTATTGTTGAAAGAAATCATGTTAAATTATTAATTATGCATTTTGCTTTTTTAGTATCATATGCTGACAATCATGAGAAAATGTACAGCAACCATCAGCGAGTTGAGTTTGAGGTTGTAAGTGAAGATGAACTTGATAAAAATGTAAGTTATTCTAGTAAATTTATATTTAATTAAATGTAAGCAATTTTGAAGTATATTTTAAATAACAATTTTGTGATTTTATTTATTTTTTAAGGCTGAACTTGTACGTCATGCTACACCATATCCTAAAGATTTAAAGTCCAAGGTTATTAAGTTACTACCTGCAAGAAATAAATCTGTAAAAAATGATAATATGGTTTGTAAAATTATCTGTTCCTTAATAATTTTTCTTTTTAAAAAATATTGATTTTTTTCTAGTTGGTTTTTCAATCTATGCAGTGCAAGTACATCAGTAAAAATATTTTAAAATTTAGTATAGTTAAATTTTATCCTCAAGATTTTTTCATCAAATTTGACCTAACAACTAATTGAGTTTTCTTATTAAAATTTAATAACTTCACTCTTAATGTACAGCAATTTTATTTTCTGTGATTTTGAATTTGTCAGTTTAAAAATCATAAATAACAATCATAATAATTAAAAAATATATTTTTAATAACTACATATCTTGTTTTATAATAATGTTAACTGTTATATTTGGTAAAATTTTTAAAAAATTCATTTCATTGTCAATTTCTATAATATGAAAACATTGATACATTTTTTCTTGAATACTGAAATTTCAAATTGTTTTTAACAAATTTGCAAAATATACAAGAAAGTTTTTCTTTATTTGTATGCACAGTAATACATTTATTCAATCCCCCCCTCACACAAACACAAAAAATCCCAGTTTTAATGATTTATTATTTTCTTTGGATTTTCCTGTATAATCTTGTAAAGTAATTCAATATATAACTAACTTTACCACTTCATTAAATTTTAGAAATAGTGATTTTGTTCAATGTTTATGGGGTTTTTTTTTATCAAAATTATTATTATTATTTTTTTTTTTATTTACTGTTTTATAAAACCAGAATTTATTTATTTACATTTATCACCTGTGTTAAAGCCATAAAGTCATTTAATTCTCCTGTTTTGGAAACAGATAAATCTTACCAGGGTCAACTATTTTAAGAGAGAAAGTTCTCAAATTTAATGTCTTAAAAATTCTATTGTAGGAATATAGGACAAAAGCATCCATTCTGGCATGGCTACAAATTTAATCAATATGATATGGTAGAATTTTGAATTAAAATTATAAAATTACAGAATTGTATTGTCTGCTTGAAAGTAATTCAATGTAGGTATAATGATAAACTCTTTACTGAAAACTATGAATGAGATATCTAATGAATTGCATTTAATATTATTATATATAAATCAAAGAGCACATATTTAAAAATAAATGTTTAGTTACTGAATATCATTTTGAAAGAAACAAAAAAATAGAAGAAAAGTTTGAAAACTAATTTAAATGTCTGCAAGAAATATTTTATATAAATTATCCAGAAATGCAACTATATAATAAAAAAATCTGCCTATTATTAGATTGCTATAATAGACTTTTTCATTATACATTGGTAAAAAAGCAATCATTGTCGGTTTCTGAAAAAAAGCTTTATTTAATTCAAAATCCTGTTTCTGTGTATCTGATGAAAAATTATAAAAATATAATAAACACTTTTGAAATTGTATTGTTTATAATCATTCCATAAGAATATGGAATCATTTAAAGTCAAAGGTAGACCTAAAATGTATATTCTACAGCATATTCTTTTCTATTGTTTGTGTGTCACCAATATTTGAGAGCATTAAAAATTTGATAAATTAGAATCTGTAAAAGATTTTCGGGGAATTTAGAGATGAATAAAATATATATTTTTGTTTGTTATATTGACCCATTACAGTCATCATCTAATTAATTTTTTAAACGTAGAATTTTATTGGTAAATCATATTGTTGAAGCTGTAAAAAAAAATAAAAAAAAAAATATGAGTGATTTATTATATAGTTTAAAGCTATCAATCCCACCTTTGTATAATTTGAAATGTTGATAAAAAGTAAATATGTAGTGGCAATACTTAAGAATAATTATTACTGTTTTCGAAAATACTATAACAAATAAAATTATGCTGTTCCTCAAGTAATGCAGAATTTTTTACCAGTGTTGTATTTGATTTCAGATAATTTGCACGTAACAAAAATTAAAATATATCTTAGCAACATTACATACATGTTTAATAATTTGGTTATTGTCATATAAGAAACAGCTATTAAAACTCCTTGAATGCCAAATTTGTCATGTTATTTGTTAAAGACATTTAAAGTGTGAAAACTAGATAAATAGCTTTATTGATTTGATAAATAATCTATGCATTTTAATAACTTTTTCAAATTGTATTAATTATAACTTATGTCTATTATTATATTCAAATGTGCTTTGGTGGTTTCTTGTTTTGTCTTTGATACTTAATTATTAAATTACTTACCAAAATCCTAATGTATTTGAAAAAAATATTAAACTTAATAAAACTTTCTTATGTTTTTGTAAACTGTTTTTCCTTAGATTGAGAATTCCACAAACCAAAAGCCTAATTTTTGGAAACCTTATGATGAAAAACAAGTTCACTGTGCATCTCCTGTTATTGACTCAGGTGTATCTAGTGCAGCTTCACCAGGTATATATTTCTCTTATGCTCCCTTGGTGAGCAGTAGGTTATCATACCTAAATTTGCTCTTCTATTGTATACACTCTCTTACTAAAACTTCATGCCCCATTGAAGACTTAAATTCATCACCTTTAAACTTGTCTTTTAATATTCCTGATTTTGTCAACAACTTAGAAATATAATGTCATGAATAGGCATTTAAATTTATGGTAATTCTATTTTTATCTGATCTTAACTAGAATTTTGTACTACTTCACCATTTAAACTGCAGATAAGTTTGCAAGGTGTACATGGCAAACTTAAAACTGTCAGAAACTGAAATCTGGTGATCTTATTGAAACTTATACAACTGCTCAATCGAAATTATTTCTATGATTTAACCAATTTCTAGATTTTCCAATCAAAGTAGAACTCACAAAACATAAAATTAATGTGAAGGCGGGTTTTCGAAACCTAACCTCCAGCATATATTTCTAATAAAAGTCATAGCAAGATTGAATTCACTAATCATACTTCCAGCATGAAGAAAAACTATAAAGACGGTATATTAACCAAAGTATATTAACCAAATATATAATTCTGAAGTTCTTGGGTCTCATCTTATGAAAGTGTATTTAAAGATAGATATTTCAGCTGTTATGCATGATTTAGCATCCCAAATTTACTCAGGTATTTTAATGGTCAAAATTTCAAATATTTTAAGAATACTTGTCATAGAAAGCAAACTGTGCAATTACTAGCCATTCATATAAAAATTGTCATGCCAGACCTTAATTTGTAAAATGTTAACAGCCTTATCCGTCAAATTTGAAACCCTGTCCTTAGTGGCACAAAGAAAAAATTATAGAAATCAAAACATTGCATTTTGAGTTAAACTACAGTTAGTCAACAGTCTTCATATGCTGCAATAATCAAAAATAAATGACTCCCTATCAAAAAAGAGTTCAACGTATATGCTCTGTATCTGTAAGACCTAACAGCAATATTACTGGAATTATTTTTCCTACATTAAAAAAAATCAAATCATTGCCTTCTGCATGACCCAAGTTTACTAAATATGCTTCCTCCATTAAACTCACATCTGTGTTCACAGGCTGTACTTCATATCCCAAACTAAAACAAGTTTGACAGAAAAAAAAAATAAGGAACTACCGTAGAAAGGAAAAGAATTTTGCAGTACTTAATAGAAAATTATTCAAACAGTCATGTTCAACCCAGTTTGAATCAGTATCAGAATCCATAACTTCTAACTAACCATTATCTTCAGCCTCTGCATTTATGTTAGTGGAGAGTTCCCCTAAAAATGGGGATATTGTGGAATATGATGAAACAGAGACGATTTCTGACAGGTTTATTTTAATTTGATTTAATTATAAGTCAATTTTAAAATTTGTGTCATGTAAAATTGTCAAGATTTTAAAACATCTTTTTTCAGGTTATTTTTTCGCATTTGTACAGGAAAGGGAATTTTAATAAGTTTTGTGGAATTGTAATCTTATTAATTTTATGCTTCTAAAAATCTTCTTGTGTGGAAAAATTTCTTAGCTTGGCCAAAACTGACCCCTGTGTCATTAAATTCTACTAACCAATTAACTATATATCATTGAAAATAATTTTCATTTTTCTTGCAAAAAATTGCAAATACAAATTATAGGTAGGAAATTACAGTAATCAGTGGCAGTTTTTTTTATTAGATTTAATAAATTTTTAATCTTAAAGAAAAAGAAAACATGTTTTTTTTTCTTCTGAAATTATTTTATTAAATGAAGAAACAAACATTTATTCTATACAAATTTTTTGCTGTTTTGTTTTAAATTGAAATATTACCAAAATTTCAAAACAGCATGAAACTGAGTTTATATATAACTTATAAATGACTGGATTTTCAAGAAGATTTTAATATATTCTAAAAATTATATTCTTAATTATGTTTCATTTATCAGTAAGTAGACTTTTTTAATCAATTTTCTTGTAAATATTATAGCATGAAAAAAATGTATTAGCCATAAACTAATAGAAAAAGCAATGAAATCAAAAATAAAATGGCCTTGCATTTTTTTAATTGTCTTAACCTAAATTAAAAATGTATATATATTTTTATTATTTTTTTATAGTATTGAATGCTTTTAGAATTGATTAAATATTTTAATTACTTACATTAAAGGTTGAAAAGTTATTTTTTATTTTCATTTGTCAAATTGAATTTTTATTTATGATTCTAGTTTTATCTTACCTTTACTTTTATGTTAAAAAAAAAAAAAACAAACATTTTGTGTGGTTGTTATATGCATAAAAAGTTTTATAAAAGAATGTCTATGTTAAGATTGTTTTATTCACATATTTTTAACATTCTTTAATTTTTATAATGTCTATTTTAGTTAATACAACTGCTGATAAAATTGAATATAACTATGGTATGCCACCACAACATAATGGTATAACTACATTGGAATCAATCCAGAGACTTAAATCTGATTACAGTACTGATCACAGCTTGGATGATTTGGTATGTTTTTAGCTGTGGGACCATCAAACTATTATCAGCTTATTCTTTTTCATCTGTATTCTTTTGTGAAGAATATTTTATGTTATGTTTGATGTCTGCAAAGCAACAACATTTTTAAAAAAATTATGTCTGAATTGGGGATTCTCAGGCAATGTTCTTTCACCATTTGTTATTTTAACTTTAAAAAGTCATATGGCAGGCTATAAAAAAAAAATGGAACATGGGAATATACTCCAGTCATAACTAAAAAGTAAACACGTAAATATTAGAAAGCATTTTACTTAATGTTATCTGAATTTCAGCAAATTTTGCACAAAAGAATTTTCATCAAGACATCAGATATTGGAAAATTTTTGTTTCAAGAATTCAGTATGTATTTTAAGGATTGTCAAAAATGTCTTACATTTTAATATTTTTCTACCAGATAAGCATAGTCATTACTAGTTGCAGTAGAATGTGTGATTGTTATTAGATGCAGTAAAATGCAGAAGTGGATTTTGATTAAAGTTTGTCAAAAATCTTTTTAAATCATCAGTTTTAGTTGATCAGAAAATAGAAACCCTTTCATTACTCAATTTTCATCTAGTCATATTGGAAAGTGAACTAAATATTAAAATACTTACTAATTGAAATGTCATGTAGATAATTTCTTTTATGTGCCTTTTACTATATAATATTATATTTAATTTTTATTATATTATATACTTGCATAAATAAGATAAAGTATTATAAATAATTTTTCGTACCACCTACCACAGAGTGGCCACTCAATCTAAAAACTGGAAAAGTTTTATTTTCTGTGTTATACTGGATCCTTTTCCAGTCTCATTCTGAAAACTGGAAAAGGATTGGTGGATTTCCATAACTTGCTAACTACACTGATGTAGTATATAGTAAGCCTTGATAGATTGAACAAGACTTCTGTTTATAATTATTTTATACTTTCTCATAGTAAACTTTTTGACTGAGTAGTACAACCTTCTTTATGTCAAAATATTTTTTTGCTTTTTACCATGAAAAATCTATGTGGGGATTTAAGGTTCTAATGTTATCAAAGAAAATTATTTTATAATTTTCTGTAGAATGTTCAAGTTTTGAAAATATTTGTTAAATTCATTACTTTTTACTAGGTTTTAAATATAAATGTTATTAATCATTCATGTAGTATAATTTTCATATTCATAGGATTTTTTAAATAGCTTATTTGATGTCCCTGTTTTTTGCAAATAATCTGAAATTTTTTTTAAATTTTACCTGAATTTAATCATTTGTCTAGAGAGTGGCCACCCTGTAACATGACTATTCTGTATGTCTCTGATCCAAGCTAATTTTATTTTATCCTTTTTATTGAAATCTATGCAATAAAGAAAAATGACTTTTGGTGTGTTTAAAATACCAGCCACATTTTTTCTTCTGTTCATTCTTTTTTCTAGTTTTGTTTAAAAAACTATAAATATTCACTATTTACTTATTTAATATATTGTGTATTATATAGTCAGATATCTCTTAAATCTTTTTTTTTTTTTTTTTTCTGTGTTGTAAAATTTTACAAATAGTGCATTTCTCATAAAATATTCTTTTAATTTATTAACAAATACATGCTAAATTTTTTAAAGTACACATTTTAATATGACAATACAAGTTTATTTTACATTTAATATTAAGTTATTGTTTCTAAATATTTCTTGGTATATGCTATTACAGGAGGAAAATTCAAGTGATAACTGTGTTTTTGATGGCAAAATTAATGCTTCTTTTGAATCCGACTGTCCTGTAGAATTTCACTCTCAGACTAGTATGTACACAATTTGCTTCTATTAATTGTTAATGACTTCAAAATTTTATGTATAATTCATTGTTTTGTATTTTTAAGGTTAGATGACTTAATGTATGTTTTAAAATGTTTCTTTAAGGAAAAGCATTTATAATATATTTTTAAAGGCTTATGTAACTACTAATGATTTTTAATTAATATATATTATGTCACTATTGGTATAAATATTTGGTTTTTTTTCTCTGCATCAAGGTATTTTATAAGTTTTGAAATATTTGTTTTTCAGCTGTCCAATCATACCCATATGACATTTTTAACATTTATGTTCAACGAGAACTATCTGGCTTAGGTATAAGTATAGCTGGTGGAAAAGGATCTACTCCATACAAAGGGGAAGATGAGGTATTATTCTAAAGTACATTAAATATTCTCTTTTAAAAATATTTTAAATGATAATTATCTACAGATAAAAAGTCATGAAGAACATGATATATATTTTTTTAAATATGATTAATAAATTTTGTAATTTGTATTTCTTTAAATAAATAAAAAAAAATTGTATTTGTAATTTGTCAAAATGGATAAATTATTTATATTAATGTATATTATATCATTGAAAATTTTTATAATTTGTCAAAAATTTTGTAATTTGTATTTCTTTCTTAAAACTAAATTTAAAACTGTTTAGAAAATTATCTTGTGTAGCATTTCCTTCTTTCAGTGTAAGTTACAAGTAATTTGATCTTTGTTTATTAACTTAATCATCAAATGTCCAATAAAGAGGAAATGTTAAAAAAATCTTAAGAAAAT
>BPLQ01011451.1:0-22053 GCA_021605075.1 Caerostris darwini
AGTGATAATGATTATCATCTAACGTGCATTAGGAGGCCATCAAGCCACGTCAAATAATCAATATGACGGTATCGTGGTAATTGATCTGCATCAACAACGTAAAAACAGCCGAGACAATGCCGTCAGCACGACACTTGAATACGGAGCCTCATGTCAGCTTTGAACAGAACCCGCAGAACAACAACCCATCCGCTTTCCTAACCAAATGATTGAACAAATTAACATCGCTCTTCGAGCAAGAGGCCGAATTTCAGCCTGGGTCATTGAAGCCTGCCGTCAGGACTGCGTCAGAAAGAGAGCATATACATCAATTAAAAGTGAAGAATGAACATCCCGCGTTCTTCCTCCGAGGCTGGGTTGCGATATTGTAAATTCAGCAAATTACGAGGCATTACAGTAATTAGGTGTTACGCAGTTTTACCACTTTCCTGACGACGGGCTGCGTGTTGGCTCTGTCTGAGCTAAAATGGTTTTTGATTGCTAGCAGTTATGGTGATCAGTCAACCACCAAAGGGTAGTCAATTTCGTATTGTTATCGGTGCTTTACCAACGCTGCCTCAATTATCTGATGGCTTTCGAGAGACACCTTTATTTTCTATACATTAAATTTAACATCAGGGTACTCATAGAAATGGTGCTATTAAGCATATTTTTACACGAATCGAATCCACGGAGGGGATCATCCGGCAGATGATGTTCTTTATTCATTTGTCGCTCCATGCTGCTTGCTCTTCATCTAGCGGTTGAAATATTACTTCAAATCTTTCTGTATGAAGATTTGAACACGTTCACACTTGTATCTGTCGGTTTTGTATTTCCTCAGAATGCCAGCAGGACCGCACTTTGTTACGCAACCAATACTATTGAAATTGAAAACATTCCTAATATTTGACATAAATCATCAGCAAACACAAGGAGGTCAGACAAGGTGAAACGATAAAAGCAATATGCAAACTACGCCCCTCGTATCATGGAAGGGTTTTACCAATGGCTCGGGTTGTGTTTTTGAAATATTCGATCAAGTGCTGAGAAAAAGATTTAGACTGTGAATTGTTTTATTCTGAACTCAAGCGTCCACAACGTTCTCATTATATTTTATCTACCACAGATATATTCCATCATTAACGATAACACCGTGTTAATAAAGAAGGACTTAAAGGTTGTAAGTATTTGGGAAATTCTCAAGAAACACGCATCTTATAAAAACGTCTATGGGTTGGGAAATCAAGAAATCACATTTCAGCAATGCAGAGGAAAAATCTTGCTAAAAAGCAGAGGTTTTCCGATGGGTTACTAAATATCCATGAACATAAAAGATATTACTATACCTTTGAGTAATTCTGTTTACTATTTACTGAGAGCATTCAGAACACTACACAAATCTTTCCACGCTAAATCATAACGTCCCGGTTTCTTCGTGTCAACACCGGGGCGTTGGCATAATGCATACGTGTACGCGCTAAACCCTGTTATCTGCGATTTTAATTATTACAGGACACTCGAGAGTTCCGTCAGGGCTATTGGACATAGTTAATCCGGGAATACAATGACGATTCATCGCACCTGACATACATTAATAAATATTAATAACAATATGAAATTTCAACTATTTGTTTAAGGGTTTGTTTAATTTTCTACACATACGATTCTGCGAACTTCAAAGCATCAGAATAACACCATGAAAAAATGCTACTCGCTGCGCTGGCCCTGCTAGCCCTGGATGTACTCAACGGGCGTTTACCGCCCCGTTCATCAAACAACCAGTAACGAAGAAGCCATATCACCATCATTTCTTCGTTTCTGGAGGTGGGCAGAAAAAGCTTTATCGATGCGGCCAGAAACTTCAATGGCGGCGCAGAAGAAAATGTTTATTTAAGAAACTCAGAAACCCGAAACATTCGTAAATGGATTGCTCAGTTTTGTCACTTTGGCATTATACTCGCTGGGCTGATGTGTGCTCACAATAATTGCCAATTAATATAGCAATTTAATTAATTTATAAATATTTTATTTACGTATATAATGTTGTATTTTGTAAAATAAAAGCAAAAAATAATCTGCAATTATCTTCCAATGATATAATTAAAATGTAAATTTCTCATTCAGATCAGAAAGGATGTTATATATGTAATAATAAGGTTTGGTTTGGTTTGTCGCTCTACGGTCATCTTTTGCACACTTTGGGCTAAACAGACCGGGGCCTACAGTTTAAAGTGGATTCCGAAACACTACAAACATCCATGGCACCGCCGGGACTCGAACCCGAAACCTGTGGTACCGAGCGCCAGAGCGCTAGCCACTCGGCCATTCAGGCCCCGTAAGAATAAGGAGTTTTAATAAAGGATTTGACTAAGGATAAAATATTTTGAGTGATGATAAGGTATTTTGATAAAAGATAAGGCATTTTAATAAAGATTTTAATTAAGGGTAAAGGGTATTAAGGGACTCTACAAATAAAGGTAAGGGGTATGGGTAATTTCTTTATTAAAGAACTTCATCAAGAATAAGTTATTTTGATTTTTTTAAATTCTATAAGTAACGTTTAATTTTAGAGCAATGTTTCAAAATTATTTAAATTTTGAAAAATACAGGTAAGTTAAGAAATATTGTTTTGCTTAGAGTAATATTAATTAACAATGCTAAGTATTTTTTAATTAATTAATATTGTTTTTATTTACTGTCGATTTTTCATTAATTTTAAATTATATAAACTAAACTTAAAATAACTTTTATTTTATTACAGTATTCATCTACAATAATTCATCAGGTCAAAATTTTGATTTTTATAATGCAACTTTTAATTTAAGCTTTTTAAAACTTCAAAATGTTGCTGTAGATTCAAATGCTGTTTTTCAATTACTTTGTTCGTTATATTGCTTTTAATTTTGTCTTGCTTTTTAATAAACGATTTTGCTCTTTCGTTATTATATATAGCTACTACACCACACCACATCACATCACTGTGCTTAGAGCTGATTGCCCCTATACAGTTTGGGAATGATGTAGGTGAGAAATCTGATTGGGCTCTGTGACGCTCTACAGTCATATGAGATCGGGACCTACGGCTTAAAGTGGATACCGAACCACTACAAACATCCATGGTGCCGCCGGAACTCGAACCCGAAACCTATGGACCAAGCTTCAGAGAGCTAGTCCCTCGCCCATTAAGGCCCCTTTATTATATACCGAGTAAAGTAGAGATTTGTTATTCACAGAACAAGTAATCACAAATTAAAAATAAATTAAATTCAAATCTTGAGGCATTCATATGGCCTTATAAATATGATATTAAATTTTGTAAAGTTACACATTACGATAAATAATTTTGTTGATTGTTTAAATGTTGGTTGATAACTGAAATCTTTAAAAATAAAAATTTCTTGCATCTTTTACAATTTTAAGGCGAAGCTAGAATTATGTTTCTTATTGTTCCTTGAGATAGAAACATTATTCGAAAGCAATTTGTGCGAAAGTTAGAATAATATAAAATCTTAAAAAAATATTTAATTAATAATCTTTTTTAAATACAATTGGTATTATTTTTAATTTTTAAATTTTATAACTAGCGTTAATTTTTTTAAATATGTGTTATTATAATGAAAATAAAAATTATGATGATTATGTCTTATTTATATACACTCCATCAATTCAAGATAAATAAATACATGATTACGGCTTCAGTAAAAAAAGAAGTTGGATATTATCCATTAATTTTAAATTATGATTGGCACATTTAAAAATCGATATTTATTAAAATTATGCTAAGACTATTTAAAAATGACTATTTATTGAAAAATAAATATTTTACCGTCTAACATTTTTAGCTGAATTTAGTTATTTTAACAAAATTACTCACTTAATATTCAGGTGTTTCAGAGATACTCACAAAAAAGCTTATAAAAATTAAGAGATGAATGGGAATTTTCTCACTTGACTCAACAAGAAATAAATGTATTTGAAATTGCACATAATCTTTACCATGCAAAGTTCAAGATGTCTTTTTCTCCACACTTCAGCCTTATGTACAAATCACCTCTACTAGGGCTATGTAGCCCATTAAGGTGAGGGTGAGACATCAGTGGGCCTCGTGTATATCAGAAACAGCCTACCGATTGATGATGGAGAAGGACAGCGCCTTCTGGGTGGACTTTTAAGGATAACTGCCCATTATTTATGTGTTGTATAAGAGAAAATCTGAAAAATTTACACCAAAATCTGAAAAATTTACACCAAGCATGTGTAAATTTTTCAGATTTTCTCTTATACAACACATAAATAATGGGCAGTTATCCTTAAAAGTCCACCCAGAAGGCGCTGTCCTTCTCCATCATCAATCGGTAGGCTGTTTCTGATATACACGAGGCCCACTGATGTCTCACCCTCACCTTAATGGGCTACATAGCCCTAGTAGAGGTGATTTTGAGGCAGTCTGACTATCGATGCGAGATGGTTTTACACACATTAACACAATCGCCAAGTCTCTTTCTAAAACAATGCCTACAACAGTGCCCCCAGTGGATTCGAACATCCGTCTTCCTGCTGAGCACGTTGCCAATGTTCCACAAATCAGGCTTAAGACACACTTACCTAAAAATAAAAAAATAATAATAAATAAATAAAAAAAAAGGTTGCCAAAATATTTTTTTAAAAAAATAATTGGTTGGGCCTATATACAGGTTACCCATAAAATTTAGAATTTAATATAGTTTGGTTTGGTTTGTCGCTCTACGGTCATCTTGTGCACACTTTGGGCTAAACAGACCGGGACCTACAGTTTAACGTGGATTCCGAACCACTCACAAACATCTATGCCACCGGCAGGATTCGAACCTGAAGCCTGGGATACCAAAGGCCAGAGCGCTAGCCACTTGGCCACCAGGCCGCTAGAATTTAATATAAGACCAAAACGCATAACAGCAATCTTTAAAAATAAAAACTATAGAATTGCGAACAATTTTCTTTTCTAGGCAAATCTCCTTTTCACTTTGAAATAAAATTGTCTTCGCTTTCACCAGACGATCTTTTGGAACAATTTTATGGTGTTCAATTATTATTTTAATAAATTTTAAATAAATTTAAATAAATTTTATACATAAATATCTCGGGAAACGAATTAAAATTATTATACAATAAAAATCCTCTTGTAAGAAAAAAAAATCCAATAAGGATTAGCTCGTGAAAGAAATTTTTTTAAAAAATTAACCAATAAGACACATTGAAAACTGCTAAGGACAAAAAATTGATCAAGAAAACGAAAAACTCCGTTCTCGAAAACAATACCCATAATTTTTTGGGTAAAAAAAGATATTACAGTACTAATTTAATGTTATTAGAATTGTCATTTTTAGATGGTAATTGATTGCAACAACAATTCTCATTTATTCCTTAAAAAGACTTCAAATTTAAATAATTACAGTAATATAAAATTAAATAATAAATAGTAACTAAATTTGAAAAATAATTGGTTGAACAACTTGCTTGGTTTTTATGTATTTGTTTGACAAAATAATAGATTAATCGGTCAAGGTACGATCAAAAAAAAAAAAAAACATTAGTAAACTTTTTTTATTACGTTATACTCGTCATATAGTTTTTTAACCTAAAAATTGAGAAACCTTCCATATTTATTTTTTTTATTTTATACTTGTTTAACATTTATACGAGTATTAAAGGATGCATACCGATTTCCTTCATTGAAGCTATATCGGTTATTTACAGTTTTCACTAGATGCAGCAGTGTTGATGATGAATGAAGTGGTATATGGGGATGTGAAGCAACAAGGACTATAATCCCATAATCACTATATATATGAATAGTTAGTTTTTCCTTATTTTTAATATGTCACTCTCCACAATGCTCTACGATCGTGTTAGACCGGGACCTACGATTTAAAGTGGATTCCGAACCACTACAAACATCCATGGCACCGCCGGGATTCGAACCCGAAACCTGTGGTACCGAGCACCAGAGCGCTAGCCACTCGTCCATTCAGGCCCCTGCAGCAGTGTTGCCTGGCAAAATTTTTTATCGCTGAGATAGTGGAGGATTTTGAATTGTGATTTTTGAGCTCAAAATTAATAATGCTGCCACTATTAATAGAAATTAATAAACAGTATTAAAAAGCTAGTGTAATTAATGTTTAATTTCTTGCTACAAAATAATCAAGCATTTTCAAGTTTAACGAAGCGCTAAGAAACAAAACAAAATGTTAAAAGATATCGTTTTAAAAATAAACAAAAGATTTTTTTCTAGAACAGAAATGCCCATATTGCTGCCCGCCCACGCTTTTATAACCTCATCTTACGTAAATTTGACTTTAAAAAATGTAATAAGTAATTTTTTAATAAAAATAGAGATGAATAAATCTATATGACTTATCCCATTTTAGCTTGGCTACTAAAAAAAATTAATACTAAAATGAGTATTAAATTAATGTAAAATCATTTTCGATGTAATTTTTTACAATAAGTATATAAGTTACAATAAGTACATGCGTCCCACGGCTTTTACAAATCTGTGTTGTAAATTATTTGTTATAATTACAAGCCTAAAATGCTTTTATTTGTTTTTTAATATGTAATTTTATTTGTTATTTTACTATATAAAATTATTTATTTTTTATTATTCATAAATGGTATATATATATATATATATATACATATAATTTTCGATATTTTTTTCTCGTCCGGTCTACAGCCAAGTTACAATATGTGTATGCGCTCCCACGGCCTTCACAAGTCTGTGTTGTAAAGTATTTATTATAATTAATTATTTATTCTAATCTGTAATATTATAAATAAATTATATATATACGAATTAATTTATATAATTTTTTTCACAAGTCTACCCATCTCTATTGTAGGTTATTACTATTTTATTTCTCTATTGTAGGATTTTTGAATTTATAATATCCAGTATGCAGAAGGAAAAACTCGATTTTGTAAATTTATTATTGGTAAAATAATTATATTTTTAATCATATTCAGATTTAAAATCAAGAATTCCTTACCCATCCTATAATAATTAACAATTTTGAAGCTCTTATTTAAAATAAAAGCTTTTGTTCATAAAATATTTTTCCATATTATTTGTTCTTAATTTTTCATTATGCAACGTAAAATAATTTGCAGCAGTTTGAAATTAGCTGCTTTCTTCTTTCCTTACATAAAACTGATTTAAACGAAAATTTTTTTAGTTATTAAAATTATGTAAATAGGAATGCTTATTTTATTTTATTTATAAATTAAACTTGACAAGTTAATTAAAAAATAAATCAGAATTCTAATTTAAGAGTGCAATATTTTCAAATGAATTTTAAATTTATGATAATAATTGCAAACAGTATAAGGGCATTTATATTGAAATATAACGATTAATATAAAATTATTGCTTGCAATATATAAACAAATGCAAGTAAAGATTACATGAACACAATTTGTCTCCATTTATCATAAAATTATCACATAAAACTTTAAGCTCTTGATTTCTGATATAATAATTCAACAAAGATATTTTTAAAGTAAAAAAAAATATTCTTTTAAGCTACATTAATTATGAAGAACCATTTAATATCACATACGAAATTACCGGCATAATAAACGTCATAAATACAGCTGATTTACTTTTAGCGACAACTCTCAACCACAATCTTTTAATCATATAAGAAATGTAGGTCTTCATGCATGGCCATAAAAATGGAATTACAAATCATCTAATCATGTACGAAATGTACATCCTCATGCTTGGATGTGAAAATGAATATTCTAATCATGCTCGAAATGAAAATAAAATTACAAATCTTCCAATCATGTACGAAATGTACATCTCATACTTGGCTACGAAATTGGAATTATAAATCTTCTAATTACATATGAAATGCGCATCCTTATATAATATCCATCCTTAAATCCTTGGCAATGAAAATGGACTTGCAAATCTTCTAATTACGTAATAAATATATATTCTCATGCTGTATGACAATGAATTGAAGATAGAACTTTGACCATTAAAATAAAATTACAATTTTTCTTTCGATTCATATTCGAAGTGTATATCCTCTTTGACCTTGATGATGAAATGGCTAATAATAAGTAAATTGAAGTGTATGTGTTCTAATCGTATTACAAATGTACATTACTATGCTTGGCCATGAAAAAAATAGGATTACAAATCCTCTAATTATAAATGTCCGCACTCATATTTGATGATGAATGTGGAATTACAAATCTTCTAATCCAATCCGAAATATAGTATTGCTTCGACAGGATTCCACTTAATTATCAAAATCAATACTATTTTTCTTTTTCGATTTGTTTATTTTTACTTTTTCCGATTTACACCCTCTGTGATTATTGCAGAAGCTCTAACTCACTTCTAATAAAGATACATTAAATTTCTATATTAATATTTGCCTATCATTCAATGCATTTTTTTCCTTATGCGGCGTATGTTTTAAATTATTCAATTTGTTATTTTAACATTACTCATCGACTAAACTAATCGATAAGTAATATTAACATCATGCCATATGACGTGTGTCATCATGGTGACACATTATGATTATGAGAACCTGACATCGTCCATCCTTACTCATTACCTCTCATCGTATGCAAATTACTGATTAAGCTCCTCATGTCTCTTAATATATATATTTAAAAAAAATAATCTTCATATTTGGCCGACCCCCTAACAGCAAAGAAACGAACAATAACGATACCCCGCTAGCGTATGATTGGTACCTGGTGCAAACCTCTCGCCTATCCCACAGGTGTCAAAGACATCACCCATTGTCACTTAAAGACACTTAGGTGGGAGGGTTGGTAGACAACCCCCAGGCCATCCCTGGGGCCCCACTTCTCGGCCCCGCTTTTTAATCCGAGCTGTTTTGTTCACCAGATTTTTGCACTCGAAAAAGGATTGGATTAAAGCTCTCGCCTTGCTCGCTGAATAGTCCTCCGAACTCCTGTTTCTGTCACGCAATATTGTGCGACCGAAATTACTCCGGGTTTTCATTCCCGAAAATGTGTTCTCTGATTTGGGGAGCTTTAAAGGGAGGGGGGGGGCTCTTCAGACGGGGCAGAGTGACGCGATAATTATAGCCTCCTACAAATAAAAAAAATTGAGTTATTTATGATGCTAACGAATTAACGTTTGATATTTGGTGAAACGTAACTAAATAAAATTTATATAAATAAATAATAATATGCATAAATAAAATTTTTCTTTTACTTCTTGGATATGTAAAACTAAAATTAATTTATTATCATACACCCCACTAATATTCAGATGATATTGTTATTCATACAGTGCTAAAATTTATGCAAATATTTGCTATTTGGAGCACTGGAATAATGAAAAGAATTTCCTGCAACTCTGATCGTAATTAATATGAATTTAAATTTAATCTATTCGAATTCATGTTCTAAATTAATAGAAAGTCAATCTATAGCCAATTAAGATTATATTTAAAGCTAAGCAGTTTTAAAAAGACAAATAACTGTTAGAACAAGCAATTACTTTGAAATCAATCGAGAAGAATCCGATATCATTAAAATTGACTGAATCCTGTAAGAAGTTCGACATAGGGTTTTCTCTATCAATGCAATGTCGTCGTTTCTTCCTTGTGTCTGCTATTTTTTTTTTTTTGAAAGATCTTAAAAAGCAATTTAAAATTCTTATTTTTCATAAAGCTTCACCTCAAATATTATCAAGATACGATAGCTGAATATACACAGTTAACTAATATAAAAAATAATGATAAAATAAACTTAATTTATCAGTTAACACTTTCATCCAACAACAAGAAAAAATTCTACCCTTTCAACATTAAAAAGAAACCACATAGCACGATTGGAAAATATAACCATATTATGATACAATCCTAACATAATCCAGTTTCATAACTTAATCCATCAAAAATACATATAATCTGTAGTTCAGTTAACTGATCTTTACGTAATCTTTACAGAGATATTTAATACTTTATCCTTATAAAAATAAGGCAATCTTATTTGAAGTGTAAGAGCTGATGTAAGCTTCGATACTAAATTGGTGATTAAAAGGCATTTGTGTGTTTCTTCATCGAACATTCACCTCCTTAAATCCTGTAATGCAAAAATAAATAATTAAAGATTCTAATCCGATTTTTATTCGATTAACTGTATATATTCAGCAGAGAGTCTTTCCCATTTCCTGCTTAGATTAGCTGCTTAGATTTTAATATCCTTTTCAGCTGGAATGGTATAGCTGAACAGCATATTAACATGTTGGGATTTCTAACTACGATAGTTTGGTTTGGAATCTGACAAGTTATGCCGAACCAAAACCGTCCATCGCTTTTTTTAGGTATAAGGGTATTTGAGTTACAATAAACTTTTATGCCAGAAAGAGTTTCGTTCTGCTACAGGAGGAGGATGTCAATACATTCTTTGGAAGTGTCTCCCCAAGTGGCAAAATGTTAGGGCAGCATAGCAAACCTCCCTTCAAGTTCACTCAGGGTAACATCGAATTTGCTATATACCTGCCATTTTAGTGGCAAATGTCTCTGGAAAAAGTTATTTTTCTACTATTTAACAAGCAAATGCAAAGCAATTACCCCCTAAAAGTCCTCCCGGAAGATGCTGTCCTCCCTATCACCCGTCGGTGGGCTGTTAGTCAAATACATGGGGTCCACAGATGTTCGTACTTTTTTCCTTGTTGATAGAATCTCATTCAAAAAAGCAGCTATTCCATCAAAATTTCCAATCTTTAACGTTTTCTTTACCAAATATTTTTACCCAAATTATTTCAGGTAAATGAATTCGGTCTATTATAAAGGCAGATACGTAGTAAACTCAGTGTCACCCAGGATGCAGACAGTTGCTGCAATGTATCCATATTTTGCCCCCACCATAGGATGAAATACGGAGGGTTCGCACCTCTCATACTGTTACTGAATCATAACGAAAGAATCAACCGATTTTTCGCTTCCGCCCTCACCCACATAGACACGCGCCCCTGATGGTCAATTGGCTAGCTTTTGGCCTTTGGTACCACAGGCTTCACATTCGAATCCTGGCGGTGGCATGGATGTTTGTGAGTGGTTCGGAATCCACGTTAAATTGTAGGTCCCAGTCTAATGAGCCCAAAGTGTGAACAAAAAGGACTGTAGAGAAACAAATCAAATCAAATCAAACCATCCTAGACAGGGAAATTTTCAGTTTAACTTTGCTCGTCGGGTTTCAAAACCGTCATCTAGTTTGGAAAACCACAGTGTCTTAATACAGGATCCCGTTTCAAATTATTTTTTCTACTTAAAGGTGTCGAAAAAAAAATTATTTTTTAAAAAGACATAACCATTATTTCTTGATGCCAATGATAAAACTACATGTGTAATCCATACAAAAAGTTATTAATTCCGCAATTGTCTATGTCTAAAACTCATTTCACGTCACAAAAAGTCTCTAATCCGAGTCAATTTGATCAGGGATTTCAATAATCAATCCGATTGCAACAAACATCTCAACCTAATCAATCTGAAAACTCATCCGATCTCCGCTGGCATCGACCACCTCTTTAAAAGTCCTTAAAAAGATATTTAAATCTCCTCTCACACTTGACCGAGCACCATCTTAAAAATAGCAGCAAAGCGCCCCAAAACGGGCTTTCAGCCAATCAAAAGACAATTGTTTCTTCTTCCTCTGAAACCTTCCACCCCCTGAAGGAAAAGGGGGGGCAGGAGATGATGGTCGTCTCATTAGCGCGCTAAGGGTTGTTCTCTGGCTCATTAGTCCCCAGTTAATTAGAATGTTGTCTAGCAGGGGTGGCCGTATTAATTGGCTTGCCGCTTAAGCATTGTTTAAACAAGTTCCGTATGTCGCCATGTGTTACTCCTTTAGAAAGACGACACTTTAATTAGGGAATGGAGATGCCACCCGCCCTCCTTCTTTGCCCCCCCCTTCTGTCGGGTCTCACTCCACCCCCCCTTACCCCCAACCCCCTTCCATTCCCGTAGTGTTCTGGAATGCGCATTTTGTGTTTCAATGTATCATCTCGTGATGGGCTGTCAAAATAAGGGGGGTGAAGGGTTGAGAAGGGAAGGACAGTCTTTTACGGATCGGACACCTCCAGAAAGTCTTTAATAGAAAATGGAAATACAATGTAATTGCAGATGACGATCAGCGGAAGGCTTATTCAATGTCACTGCAGTTATTAATTACGAAGAGGATCCGGTTTGCCACATATATGTAGCAAACATCATTGAAGTTCGTTTTAGAATTATTTGATATCGTCATTCTATTTAAGACACTTTTTTTACAACACATAAGTGAGGCGTCGCTATAAGTTAGTAAATTTCACTGTTTAATTTTTTTTTCAATATTTATCGTAATATATATAATTATACAATTAATTATAATTTTTACTAATATATAACATAAATAAAGAGGAAGAGAGATTAGATAAGAATTTATCTATACAAATAATTTTTAATAATACATAATATATAATTTTATATAATACATAATATATAATTTTATATAATACATAATATATACAATTATATATAATTGTCTTTTTTCAATATTTTCATTTACAATAATTGTCTTTTTAATTATACTCTTAAAACAGGACTGCATAGACAGCGACTTGCGATTGTTTTTCCAGAGGCTCACCTCATTCTAAATCCATTTTACTTTTAACAAAATATAATTCATAATTTTGTTTGCAAAAAGATTAAAAGAGGGAAAGGTTTCAGTTTTAAAAAATGTATGATTCAGTAATAAAAAAAGGAAATATTTAAATATCAGAAATATATTTATTCGATGTTTTATTATTTATATATATTTCATTGTGAGCAAGAAAATCTGATCCCTTATGAATAAGATACTGACATGAATGCAGGATCTCATAATTTTTATCTCTATGATATGCATTACCAAAAAGCTATGTTCCACTTTAAAATTGCGTCGAATGAAGTAGAAATGATTGCTGCTAAAAAAAGAATTAAAATGCGTTTCACAATTTTTTCTATTGGTTCACAAATTGTAGGATATGAAATTTAACATAACAACCGGAGGTGTTCTTTATCAAAATAGAATATCAACCAATCAGAAATTTATTGGGAAGGAAAACAGTTTCTATTGGTTTACATCTTACGATGTGAGATTTTAGTATCTGAAGGAAATATACCTTTTGGAATTCACCAAAAACACAAGACTTCTTAACCCACATAATTGGAAAAAAAGACCAAAGAATTTTATTGAATACTGGACTTGGTTGAATGTTTCTTCGTTTTTTTAACCGATTTGTTATAATTTTCCTTTGTAACTCATAAAATAAAAGATAACTATCACAGTGAAAATATATGAATATGAAACAAGTACCGCTTATTTTTATTAATTATTATTGTTATTATTTTTTTTAAAATCTATTCTGAATTGTTTTTTAAAATATTTTTTCTCGTCAAAGATTTTTTCGTTATTACTCATATATTTTCATAAATAAAAACAACTAATAAAAAAAAAAAAATTTTTTTTTTTAATGTCAATTCCTACTTTTTTCACTATATTGCAGAAAAGTCCTTTACAAATAAAGTTGAAATTTTCCTCTTACATCTGGTGCCATCTATTATTAGAAACATGCAACTTAAATCTTAAAAAAACTAAAATTAATTAATTAAATTTAGTTACTGAATAAAAATAGGAAAAAACTGTATTAACATCAGTGTCATCCACTACAAGTTAAAAAAAATGTATTTGAACTTGAGTGGACGAATAAAACGTATTTTATGAACGATTGAAAATTTGAACAAGATATATATAGGGAGAGTGTGAGCTAATAGTAGGAATTGAAAAAGATATCTTTAATTTCTGAAGAATCCCAATAACAAAAACCTACGATGCGAACTATTATTATCAAGTAAAAGCAATGATGCGATTCTTTATTGGTTGACAAAAATATATATTATTGTCCACTTTAACGATAGAGATAAATGTAGGGCTCTTTCTGCTTAGTGAAGTGTAACAAAATAAATAAATAAATGAAAATAATAAACTGCAGGATTACAAAGGAAAATGATAAAGTAAACAAGAGATCTTAAAAATAAAAATAAAGAAAGAAAACAAAGAAACATTCGACAATACTCCGTGTTCAATAAGTTTCATAAAAAGCAAGCAAGTTATCGAACAAACACTGACACTTGTCTCACCTAATGGAACAATTGCTTTAGCAATGTACTACAGCGACAAAATAAAGAAATTACAAAAAGAAAATGAAAAAAATTAAGTAAATAAATAAGAAAGGCCAGCGATTCGTATTTTTGCTGTTAAAAAAGAAATGGTCGAGCGTTGTTTTCTTTTCTGTAAAATATCGCAAAGAAATTCTCAACAGATTTCCGATAACGAAGAATATAGGACAGCAGGACAAAAGCTGAGAATTTGGAACCAGAAATCAAATCATAAAATAGGAATATAAGTGGTATAAGTCTTTTAATATTTGAATAGCACTAATTCAGTAATGATGGAAAATAAATAATTGATGCTATTGTTATGAATAAACATGAATTTGAATAATTTTTTTCTTATAATTTATCTGTATTTTGTTTTCAATACCCTTTATGTGAATAAAACACTAATTACTGAGAATTAAAAAATTGATGCTCAATAATGCTGTGTAATTAAATTGCATAATTTAAATGCTCTGTAACTAAATAGCTTAATTTAAATGCTTTGTAATTAAATAGCTTAATTTAAAAGCTTTGTAATTAAAATATCTTTATATTTAATTACAAAGCATGTAAATTACTATTAAATTAATTGCTACAAAAAATTGCATTTAAATTTATTATTTCAAACATTTAATTTAAATTAAATAAATAAAATAAAATTTTTAATTAATAATAAATTTATTAAATTACAAAGCATTTAATTTAAATTAAATGCTTTGTAATTAGATCCAAATACATTTTAATTACAAAGCAATTATATTACTATTAAATTAAATAACTTGCTACAAAAATTTAATTTAAATTAAATAAATAAAATAAAATTATTAATACTTTTTTAATTAATAAGAAATTTATTAAAATATAAAGCATTTAATTTAAATTAAATTATTTGTAATTAAAACCAAGTTAATTAAATTTTGCAATTAATCCTTCGGCAATATACAGAATGGCAAATGCTATTGTAAATTTTTTTTTCTTTCTTGTTGCAACATGATTTATATTTTATTTTCCCTTGTTTTCTTCAATAAGGAACTCCTTTACTCTGTTTTGTATTGCTTTTTCATATACGCATTTCCATATAAAGCCTTTTCATGATTCTATATTAATACTTTATAGAAATAGACTTTGTCATTCTGTATAGCTGCTAAGTAAAGTACATATTTAATACTTAGAGCAAAAAGGCCAAATATTCATATCGAAAATGCCAAGCATTCTATATATTATCTACGCATTATACATTGAAGTGACAAAAGTCATGGATACCTCTTAATATCGTGTCGTCCCTCCCTTTCGCCCGGCGAAGTGCAGCAACTCGACGTGGCATGGACTCAACAAGTCGTTGGAAGTCTTCTGCAGGAATATTGAGCCATGCTGTCTCGTCTGATAGACGTCCATAATTGTGAAAGCGTTGATGGTGCAGGATTTTGGGCACGAACAGACCTCTCGATGATGTCCCATAAATGCTCGATGGGATTCATGTCGGGCGATCTAGGTGGCCAGATCATTCGTTGGAATTGTCCAGAATGTTCTTCAAACCAATCGCGAACAGTTGTGGCCCGGTGACATGGCGCATTGTCATCCATAAAAATCCCATCGTTGTTTGGGTACATGAAGTCCATGAATGGCTGCAAGTGATCTCCAAGTAGCTGAACATAAGCATTTCCAGTCAATGTTCGGTCCAGTCGCACCAGAGGACCAAGTCCATGCCATGAAAAAACAGCCCACACCATTACGGAGCCACCACCAGCTTGAACAGTGCCTTCCTAACAGTTTGGGTCCATGGCTTCGTGGGGTCTGCGCCACACTCGAACCCTACCATCAGCTCTTACCAACTGAAATCGTGACTCATCGGAGCAGGCCACGGTTTCCATTCATCTAGGGACCAACCGATATGCTCACGTGCCCACGAGAGTCGCTGCAAGCGATGTCGTTCTATCAGTAAAGGCACTCGAGTCGGTCTTCTGCTGTATTAGCCAAAAAAAGCCAAATTTATCCGCACAGTTCTAACAGACAAGTCCCTTGTACGTCCCACATTGATTTCTGCGGTTATTTGACGCAGTGTTGCTTGTCTGTTAGAATTTACGACTCTTTGCAGACGTCGCCGGTCTCGGTCGTTAAGTGCAGGCGGTCGACCACTGCGCTGTCCATGGTTGGATGTTATGTGTGAAATTTCATACTCTCGGCACACTCTTGACACAGTGGATCTGGGAATGTTGAATTCCCTAACGATTTCCGAAATGGCATGACCCATGCGTCTAGCTCCAACTAACATTCCGCGTTCAAAGTCTGTTAATTCCCGTCGTGCGGTCATCATCACGTCAAATCCTCTTCACATGAATAACTTGAACAGAAATGAAAGCTCTGCGAAAGCACTGCGCATTTATACCTGTTCTACGCGATGCTACTGCCCTCTGAAAATTCGCATATTGCTATCCCATGACTTTTGTCATTTCAGTGTATACAGCGCTTGCTTTTCTTACATCGGCAGCAACATATTATATATATAATTAGATTATTGATCATTGTAAAACTATTTGTATTTGTTATGTTTTGTTGATGAATAATCACTGAAATTCGAAGAAATTTCTGATATTTTAAAACAAGAACAGTTTGGCATATACTTACAATGATTTCAAAACGTTCTTCTCTTTCAATGCGCAACAGCTTCATGATGCGCCAAGGCCGTCTGTCTATTGGCAGATTTCGATATAGGAGATGTTTTCTTTTTACGGGGTAGGGTTGTCAGTCCTATTCCCTATAGTCATATTAGACCAGGACCTACTATTTAACGTGGATTCCGAACCACTACAAAGAGCCATGGCACTGCCGGGAATCGAACCCGAAACCTGTGGCACCGAGCTCCAAAGCGATACTCACTTAGCCATCAGGTCCGATTTCAAAATGTTATGTTATTTTATTTCTTTTCTGTGTAATTACAGTTTAGTTCTAATATTTTATAAAATTTTCAGTGTTCCAAAAAGTTTATAATACAAAACATATTTTCTACTAAAACTTTTATTATAACTTTGATAAATTTGTATTTTAACACAATATGCCCGTACAAAAATGATGTAACATGATGTTTTTTAACTATAAAACTAACTGAATATTCATAATGGAAATACTTTATAAATCGATAAAAGTTCGAAATTTAAAATCGAATTAAAGAGAAACTTAATTAAAGCTGTACGCTAAATTTTTCTCACAGCTGAATACAAATTTTAATGGGCATCTGGATTGAAACTTGCATTTAGCATACATGAGTATCTGATGTACTATTGACTTTTTGGTAAATAATCGTAAGTTGCAATACAAACACATTAAGGGAAATGTTAAAAAATTTTTAAAGATTGTAGGAAATATATTTTAACAATCAGTTTTCAAATACTCAATCTACAGAAACATTGATGATCAAAAAAAAATTTTTAATAACATTTAAAGAAATTTCGTAATAATATAATTTATGTAGCAGCAATAAGTTAAACAATTATTTTATAAATTCTACTTAAGAGTTTGACAGATTTATTTAGACTGATGAATGTAATAATGTGCATAATGCATGAAAAATTTATTGCGATTAACAATCATTTGATGGAGCTTTAACTATTTTAATGTCGATGCTATAATATGCTAATTATACATGAAGGGAACAATTATGTATTGTGAATTTACAGTTGTTATTGGTTTCTAATGGTCTTGATTTGATATTTGATATCCTTCATCATGAATGATGGATCTGCCTTGGTTTATCATTGATGATGGCACAAATAATGACCGGATATGTGTGTGATCTTGATTCAGTAGTTAATTTTAGATGATTCAAAACAGTCATATTTATTAAAATTTGCTAAGACCACACTGCACAATTCTAACACATAACACTATTATGTAACAAATATTTACAAAATCATTTTAAAAGCCTGTTCATTTAAGGGTCTTTGTACCCTCCGCACTGCCTAAAACTCTTTACTCGAATCTGCACACTCCCTTTTCTCTTTCTTTCTCTCCCATTATCGGTTCCAAAGTCTAATGTAAGGGCCAATCCGTTCTTGAAAAGAGGAACTATCAACTTTGAGTTTCGTTATAGTTGTGGCAATGCATGATGGATCCTTATATAGATCCATCAATAATTATATATCTGTAGAAGAACATTTTCAGAGGTGGTAAATACAATCCACCTATCACCTCAAATTCGGTGAAAAAACTTTCTGATCTACATATTTGTCAAGCAATGTCCCCGGAATAAACATGGAATCATTTGTTTCCATGTTTAGTCCGGGAAACATGGAACCATATTAAATGATAAGTTGCAGAAAGCCAACGCACTACCACCAGATTTCTCCAGACTTTTTATTATAAATATAACTCCTCTTAAGGAAATAACTGAATTACATGTCCCTTATATATTTACATTAATAATAAATGAAATGAATATTTATAAAGTGTCCACTTATACTGAAAAATGAAAGGATTTTTGGCCAAATCAATTACCTATGCATAGCTCAATATCGACTACAATGTAAAAAATGCACCAAATTTGGCGATTTTTTTAAAATTCCGCCAAGACTATAGTTCAATCTGCCCATTTATCTCAAATTTAATCATTTCCGTTCCCTCAAAGTTATATTATTAAATTTTGCATTGCATTCGTCAGAATAACATTATGCAAAAAACTATTCGGAATACCATAAGATTTTCACATCACCGGGACAACTGGGATTATCACAGAAAAATCATAGTGACAAAATAGCAAAAACTCTTGTAAGCATTACACAGTGATTTATGTGTACAAAATATACTTCTACTAAACGTGAATAAAGGATATAATACAGCTGTAACAACATTCTAATTGACATGCCATATGCTATATATTTTATTTTAATTTTTGCGAAAAACATATTTTATAAGAGCTGCCTAATAGAAATAAATAAGCTTCTTGGTTTATTTCTTAATCTTTTTCCATTTACATTACATAAATCTCAACACAAAAATTATATTATTTATTTTCAAGTTATCTTCCATCGGCAAAATCCCAAAATCGTGATCATTTTTTGTCACGATAATCAAATAACAGTGTCTTGATTCTCTAAGCATCACCTGTTTCAATCCTCAAGACTTCTGTTTATTCCTAGAATTGGACATCAGTGGGACTAAAAAATCCTGGAAGAATTTCATGCTTAAGCGACTCATGCTGTTATCGTTCTGAGCATTGCGTTATTGACTAGGGGAATTCTGTCAGAGCCAGAAACAGGCCCAAAGGTCCCTTTTTCTCGGCTGACACTTTCGCTGAGGAGAGAGGAAGGGAAAACCTGTTGAGGAAAACCTTTGACTTATTTCCTTTAGATGAGCTCCACCGGCGCGCTCAATAGGCGCACCTATTGATCGCCCTCCACACCGTTTATTGGGTCATTTAGGGGCCACTGTTTTATTTCAGGTGGACGCAGGATGGAATGGAAGGATTTAATTCAAACGTCCTGTAAACAAAAGAGTTTTATTTTTTAAATAAAAATTCTGTATAAATAAATGCATGCAGTAATGACGTGAAATAATTTCGATTCATATATATATATTTATGCCATGGTGCCATGGACATTCGTAGTGGTTCGGAATCCACTTTAACTCGTAGGTCCCGGTCTCATAGGATACTAGAGCGTTGAGGGGATATTGTTGCTCCGTGTCCGTAGCTTATCTTCAAGCTACACGCACCTCCTGAGTAGTGCTAAGTCAGTAGCGTCGGTGCAGCGCTTGCCTTAAGGCATCAAAGACAACTGTCTAATTTTATTTGCGGAAACGTATAGAATGTTGCAAAAGCATTCGGTGAGTTTTCCTATATCGGAAAGAAAGGTTTAGAAGTGGTATAAACAGTTCAAAGAAGGCTTAGAACGCGTTGAAGACGAAGAGCCCTCTGGTCGACTATCGACCTCAACCCACGAAGCTTACGTCCAAAAAATTAAAGATTTGGTGATTGCAAACCGTCGATTTCCGATTAGAGATTTTGCTGCTGATGTTGGAATTTCAAAAAGATCGGTCAATTCCATTTTGGGCCTCAAACGCGTCAAATCTCGATTGGTACCGAAAACACTGAATGCGCCAGCTCACACTGCATTGATTCTTCGTGACTTTTTCGCCAAAAATGGAACCCATATCGTTCCCCAATCACACACAATTCACACTGTTCGACTTCTGCCTATTCCCTAAACTCAAAAGACAATTCCGGGGACACCGTTTTGAATCGATTGAAGATATTCAACGTGAATCGCCGCGCGCTTTGAAGGCCATCCCTGCGGATGACTTTTTAGCATGCATTGAGGATTGGAAAAAAAAAAAAGTTGACATAAGTGCATTGTGTCATTGAGTGGAGGGGATTACATTGAAGGCGATGAAATAAATTTGGAAGAATAAATAAAGAGTTTTTGAAAAAAAAAATAATTGGTCTTACTTTTGAACGCAGTAGTATGCAATTACAATAATATAATAACATGTTATGCAATGGCATAACGTTATAATAACATTTGAGCAACAATAAAATTTATCTTAACAATATTAATTTCATGTTTTATTCTGTTACTATTTTTCATTTCATGTTTATTGTTATTGTATTTAAATAAGTGAGGATTTGATTACTTTCTAAACAAATGATATATTCCTTGATTTCATAATCAGCGATTTAATTTTTAATCTATGTAAATATTCTCTCTTATATATACTCCGTGTAACAAAAAAAAAATTAAGAATTCTTGGTATTCAATAGTAAATGCAATAATATACGCAATTTTAAATGTTATGCAATTGCATAAGAATATAACGTATAAACAACTGTAAAATTTATCCGAAACAGCAATATTAAATTCATATTTTATTGTTTTACTATTTTCCAATTCATATTTATTGTTATTGTATTTGTTATCAACCTAAAAAGTGAAAATTATACTTCTTTATAAATGTGTAAATGTAATGTATTGTACATATTCCTTGGTTTCAAATTCAGGGATTGAATTTTTAATCTATACATACATTAGATTATATATTATATAATCTAATATTCTCTATGTATACTTGTCCACTTTACTGAGCGATATTATTTTTTAATGGAGGAAATTCGAGTTTCCACCATCACCTTGAACCTCACATCGAGTAAGTGTGTCACAGCCATCAAACTGACCGTCACTTTCATCTAGACACTAAAGTATCGTTGCATAACAATTGAGGGGAAGCAGCAGATGGAACAAAACTTGTCTACCCATCCTCAACCTTATAGCCTGTCTCCTTCAGAATCATCGACTTCCAAGATCTCCTCCCCCTTCACAACATAATGGACCGCACAATGGCGACGATGCTACTTTAAAGAATGATGGTAACAACAACAAAAAAGTCCTGTTTTTTTTATTTGCATATTATTTCTTTAAAGGAAGAAAAAAAAATCATAAAGAAAAGCGCGGACGCCTCTGTACTAGTATCTTGGTCCTTTTGTGGCCACGTCTTCACTTTTGACGTCGTCTTTCTCCCTCGCGGGTCTTTCTTTCTTCTTTCTTATTTAGATTTTTCTTCTTTTTTTCATTTTCTTCCCTTTCTTCTTTAAAAAAAAAAAAAAATGATAATAACAATAAAAAAAAGTATCTTCCACCTTCTTTATGCCTAAATATTATCTATTCAGGTGTTGAAAGGGGCTACTGTCGGCGGATCAATGTAATTCAGTAGATAAAAAGATAATTTTTGCACTTTTTCCGAGACATGGCATAATGATATTAAGACAGTTTAAGGGAGAGTTTTTTTATTATTTTTTTTTATAAGGAGAACAAAAAGTTAGTAAATCATGATGATAATAATAATAATAATAACAATAATAAGG
>BPLQ01011454.1:0-29307 GCA_021605075.1 Caerostris darwini
GGTAAGGGTTCGAGAATGACTGGAGAAGTTGTTTCCGGAGAATTTTGTTTAGTGCACATTTTAACCTTGTGATGGGTAAATGGACTTGGAGACATCCTTTGAGGATTGAGACGAGTTTAATTAAAATTTCATATTGTATGAGAACTTGCCATTTAGTTTATAAAATACTACCCTGTATATCTCAGCGCTGTTATCCTTCACTAAATACAATATGCTAAATTTTGATAATATAAAAATGTATTAATTGAAGTATTTTAAAAGTTCAATAAGTATAATGTTCAATGAGTATAAAAATCAATAAGTATTCTAAAAATCTATAAGTATTATTTGAAAATTCAAATTAAATTAGCAATTCAAACATTTAACTTAATATGGTTTTCATAGTTATAATGAAACCATCGAAGTCTTAGAAAAGATTGTTTTTCTGATTAATTTATTAATTTTTCTAATTTAAGTTCTTCATCATCCGTCATTTAAGATTTCATTTATTTCCACTTACCGAATTCAGTTTTGTGAAAAAGTAATTTCATTCTTTAATCAATTTGTTTTTAAGACATATTTAATTCAGAACATTTCAATTGAAAATCCTGTGCACAGAAAAGAAATTCTTTTAATTAATTTTGCTTTGACACTGTTATCAAAGAGTTATAAAACGATATGGTTATGAAAATACTGCAATATCTTTCTCAGAGTTACTATCATGGATTAAATATAATAGGCTAAATTTTGATAATTTAAAAAATTATGTATTATTTGAAAGTTCAAATTCAATTCAAAATCAACACATTTAACTTAATATTGTTTTAATCACTAAAGCCAAGCGTAACTCAAATACTAATGAATATTTTGATGTCAAATTTCACACAGATATCAAGCACAGTGCCAGAAATCTAAAAAAGAAAAAAAGTATTGTAATTAAATAAGCCCCGGGAATTTTAAATTGAAAATTGTTCTTACTTTTTTGACACTGTAGTATATAACTAGGTAGTACGTTCATCGTACTACCTAGTTATATATCGTTCATAGTACGCTAGGAATTCATCTCTTCGTGCACCTTTTGCGCCTTTCAACTTAAAATACTTGTAAGTCACTTATCCAGATGCAGCGCTCGCCGTTTAATAGGCCGCCTTACTCGGTAATTGGCGGACAACAACCATTTACAGTTCCATGTAATGGAGCACAAGAGATGCAATATCGCAGGGCGATGAGCATCCAAGAGGGGAGATAATCGTAAAAGCTAAGGGCAGAGGCACTTTCGCAATTTAACTGGATTTCGCTGAATTTTACGGCGGGTACAGTGCCCCTGGGAGAAAGGACAAAGGTTTCTGCTGTGGATCCTCTTACCTCTCTGGATTCGATAATGACTGGAGAAATTGTTCCCGGAGAATTTTGTTTCGTGCACATTTTAACCTGGGGATTGCGTACTTGGAGATATTCTTGGAGTATTGGGACGGGTTTAATTAAAATTTCATATCATATGAGAACTTCCCAGTTAGTTTATAAAATACTGCCCTGTATATCTCAGAGCTACTATTCTTGGTTAAAGTTTGATAACTTAAAAAAAAATCAAGTGTTATTTGAAAGTTCAAATTAAATTAGAAACCAAAACATTTAACTAAATATAGTTTTCATAGTTTTAATGAAACCATAGAAGTCATTGAAAAGACTAATTTAAATTAATGGTTCTGATTTAAATCCTTCATTTAAGTTTTCCTTTCCTTCAACTTTTTAATTTTTCACAAAACTGAAATTGATTTCATTCTTTTAACAATTTAACCGTACGTCAAATGCTCAACAGCCATATTAGACTGGGACGTATCATCATCATTGGCGCAACAGTCCAGTTTCGGCTAAGGCCGTCTACCTACTGGTAGATATCGAGGGGAGAGATATTTTTCTTTTTACGGGATAGGTTTGTCAGTCGTACGTTCAACGCTCTACAGCCGTATTAGACTGGGACCTACAGTTTAAAGTGGATTCCGAATCACAATAAACATCCATGGCACTGCCAGGACTCGAACCCGTAACTTGTTGTACCGACCGCCAGACCACTAGATATTCGGCCGTCAGGCCCCATCGCAGCCCTTGCCGGTATAAAAGCGGCTGCAAAAAGAGTTCTTTTAAAAAAAATTGCACTACCGTGACACATAGGTATCCAACACAGCGAGCTTAAAATATATAACTAGGTAATACGTTCCGCAAGGAATTCATCTCTCCGTACACCTTTTGGCCCCTTCAACTTAAAATACTTGTAAGTCACTTATCCAGATGCAGCACACGCCGGTTAACAGGCCGCCTCACTCGGTAATTCGCGGACAATAACTATTTACAGTTACAGGTAATGGAGCATAAGAGATGCAATATCGCAGGGTAATGAGCATCCAAAGGAGGAGATAATCGTAAAAGCTGAGAGCAGAGGCACTTTCGCAATTTAACTGGATTTCGCTGAATTTTACGGCGGGTACAGTGTCCCTGGGGGGAAGGACAAAGGTTTCTCTGCTGGAGTCTCTTACCCCTCTCTCTGGTAATGGTTTGAGAATGACTGGAGAAGTTGTTCCCAGAGAATTTTGTTTAGTGCACATTTTAACCTGGGATGGCAAATGGACTTGGAGACATCCTTAGAGGATTGGGACGGGTTTAATTAAAATTTCATATCGTATGAGAACTTTCCATTTAGTTTATAAAATACTCTCCTGTATATCTCAGAGCTGCTGTCCTTGATTATATACAATATGCTAAATTTTGATTACATAAAAAAGTATTATTTGAAGTATATTTAGTCCAATAAGTATCCAAAAGTTCAATAAGTATTCTAAAGATCTATAAGTATTATTTAAAAGTTCAAATTAAATTAGAAATTAAAACATTCAACTTAATATGGTTTCTATAATTCTAATGAAACCATCGAAGTCTTAGAAAAGATTGTATTTCTAATTATTTAATTAATTTTTCTAATTTATGTCCTTCATCATCCTTCATTTAAGTTCTCATCTGCTTCCACACATAACATTTTCAGTTTTGTGAAAAATTTAATTCATTCTTTAATTATTTTTTTTAAGTGCTAATTATTTCAGAACGCTTAAAGTTACAAACTTATACATAGAAAAATATTTTTTTTTAAACCATTGGGCACTGGCAGTGTTATGAAAAAAGTTATAAAACAATGGAGTTATAAAAATTTGGTATAAGCATTACATATTTTAATTCTATATAACATAATATGTCGTTATAATGTATTAAAATGTTTCTCATTTAATTAAAAATAAACTAATTTTATTTTTTTTAAATTTTCGATAAGCCTCAGCTAAAATATTGCATTCAAAGAAAAATTTAACATTGATTTTTTTTCAAGTACACTCACACACACGCACATATATTTTATCTCTCTCCCTTTATATATATCATCACAATCATCACAATCATCACATCACAATTATATACATCACATCACATTACAATCAGATACATATATACATCTCATACATCAATATATACATCCCAAATTATTGACAATTATGACAAGTACATATAATTTTGATTACTACATTACTCCTACTTAGCTATCGTATTTTCTATACTTATTATTTATTTTTTTATTTTTTATGTTTACTTGGAAAACGATTTTATTAAGATGTTTTACAAGCAAAATATCCATTTGTTTGGATATTTTGTTTGCCTAATTTTTAAATGTTTATATATATATATGATACAATTTTGAAGCATTTCATAAATTTATAATAATACTTATGATGACGAATTTATAATTTTGTAACTTTAGGATTTTATTTTTAACGTTTTTTTTTATTTGAATGGATTTCTAAATACTGAGTACGAAAGGTTTCAATAATTTAAAAAATTTTCATATTATCTTAAATATGATAGGAAAAATCTTTTTTACATATAAGAAATATATGTGCAAAAGATTCTGTATAAATGTAACTTATTAATTAATTAATTTTTTTAACATATCCATATTTTTTTGTGAGAGAGAGTGAATTTCTGATTTGTAAAATTCTTCTTACATTAAAAAGTAACTTAAAATTGTTTCTTGGTATTTTGTGACGTAAAATAGTTATCGTTTTACATTCCACAAAATAATTTATACCTAAAATTGCAGTTTGATTTGATGATAAATTAAAATAATATCAAACTTACTAAGATTTCAACAAAAAGTGTAGTGATTCCACGAAAAAAGATTAGAAAATATGAAAAAAACAAAATAACAATGAATTTCTAACAAAATCTAATATTCTATAATTCTTCTAATATTCTAACGGAAGAATTAAATAAAAAAAGAAGTAATACATTTATATTTTTGTGTCCTAAAGAAATTTTATGGAAATATGCAGACTCGACTTGAAATTTTATTAACTTAACAGAAGATAAAAAAAGTTTAAAATATGAGATAGCTCGTAGATTAAATTATTCCTTATTACATAAAATTGCAGAAATTGATCGCATAATAATTTTATAAAGTATCAAATACATTGCATTGCATTTGTTACTTTATAAAATTTTATATAATTTCTTCAAATTTTGGATTAATTTCAATGTTATAAGAAGCCTAATATGTGCATATTTAATTTTTGAAATAAATCCTGTTAAATTAAATTTATGTTGAATATAATTTAAAATATTTTTTTTTAAATGTCCTTAAAAAAGGATTTGAACGAATAAAATTTTCTTACACATTTTAATTTATTTAATATATGTTACTTGAAATTGTTCATTGATATTCAATTTAATCATTCGGTATTTTTTGATATTTGCATAATAAAACCCAAATAACAATGCTTAATTTTTTTGAAATTCGTTTAGAAAATAAAATATCTAAAATAATTAAATTCCTATAAAACTTTTGAAATATAAAGCATTTTGCAATTGAAATAAGAAGATTTATTATAATATTGAGGATTTATTAAAATTAGTTTGCAGTTTTTTAAATTCTAGTTATGTTCACATAAAATTTCATGTTAAATACTACTATATTTTAAAAATATTATTTTCGATTTTATATACATAAAAATATGTATTAATTCATTATATACCAATAACAATAGCATAATTAGATATATTATTAAAATTATTTTGCAATTTCTGTGAAATTAGTGAAATATTTTTAATTCAAAGCATAGAAAAATGTAGTAATAAATTTAATGGATTTCTTATAGTTTGTCATTTTTATTGGCTACTGTATCTTAATAAATACAGTTTTTTAAATTAATTTCTCTTTAATATCGATAAATTTGAATTAAAAATGTTGTTACATTTTTAAATACAAGCTTATTAATATGATGAAATATTCCAGAAATCTGTTACAAAAGGTTTCGCTGAATTTGCAAAATTTTTACCTTAAGGAATATATCTTAATGAATTAATAATGTATTCTAATAATTCAATCTTAATGAATTTAAGTTGTTCTTTATGTCATTAATTACTGGAAATATAAATTTAATTTATACAAACTGAAGTTGAAAAAAAAATCTTTGAATGTTTAATAACATTTACTTTTATTAGCGATAAAATTTAATAAATTTTCAATTAACTTTCCGACAATTAACACCGAAAGAAATATAACATTATGAAAAAAGAAATATATTAATGATTATAAGGAAACACACTAATAAATAAAAGTAACACTACCCATCTTAGTTTTTTTATTCTGACTAATTAAAACTACTCAGAATCATATAATTAGAATAATACAATATAAATATAATAAAATATAATATACAATTTTTCTCTGATTATAATTATATCTGGCTAAATGAAAATTATTATTTTCGCCTTTTGAAAACCTCAATTACCGTTCATTTCAAATTGTAAAAATAATAGTATTTATAACATTAACTCGCGCTTTTTAAAAATAATTATTATAATAATAAAAAGTAAATTTTAAAAGAATATAATGATTTGTAATCCATGAAGGAAATATTAATTTTTATATCAAATATTATTAAAAATTAATTTTAATATCTTATATATAATTGAATAATAAGAAATATTCTTAACTGACAAATATATTTGAAATAATTTATTTATTGATGTTTTTTTTTTTACTAGTAGCTAAAGAAATTATTTTTAAATTTAAGCTCAAACGAAGTTTACATTTTCAAGATATTTACTTACTAAACAAATACTACCAATTTTTAAAAAATTATCTATTAAGAAAATTTGTAGTAAATAAATAAATTATTATGACAATATTACAACAAAATATAGATAATTTAAAGGTATATATATGACATTTCTTACAAACTTAAATTACTTTTTTTGAATATATTTTGAAAGCATTAACGTTGACTTAATTTCGCAATAATAATTAAAGCAATAACAAACAACTGGAATTCTATACTGTTTATTTTTCTTTTAATAGATATAATTTATTTTCTGAAAACAAGATTTTAATTTTTTAAAACTTTAGAACACATAAAGCATAAATTTCATTCAATAGGGTAGAATAAATAACATAGAAATAAAATTTAAAATTAAATAATTAAATCATTTTAAAATGATTTTACATTTTCCAGATATTTAAATATAAAGCAAATATATACAATTTTTTAAAAATATCTATTAAGTAAATCTATTGTAGTAAATAAATAAATTATTACGACAATATAGCAACAAATTATAAATATTATAAATGTAATAATTATATTAAATTTTTCGCTAACTTAAATTCTGTTTTTTTTTAAATATATTTTAAAAACATTCTATTATAAATGTAGTTTTACGAACAACAATATGTTTTGTATGTTGACTTAAGTTCGCCACATTTATTAAAGTAATAATAAACAACTGGAATTCTCCATTGTTTTTTTTCTTTTAATATATATAATTTATTTTCTGAAAACAAGTTTTTAATTTTTAAAAACTTTAGAAAAAAAAGTACAAATTTCATTCAATAGGGTTGAATAAATAATATAGAAATAAATATTTTTAATGAAGAATTTAAAAATACTAATTCTGTTAACTTTCCTAATATTGAATTGTTTTGAATGTTAACAGAATTGGTGCATTTAATATTGAAAGCAATTCAGGTGTTTTGTAAGCGCTTATTAATTAAAGTAAGTAGTATTTAGATATATTAAAATATGTTTTGAAAACATTCTGTTATAAATGTAGCTTTACGAACAACAACTTTTTTTTTTGTGTTTTGATTTAATTTCGCCACATTTATTAAAGTAAAAATAAACAACTGAATTCTCTATTGTTTATTTTACTTTTAATATATGTAATTCATTTTCCTAAAAACAAGATTCTAATCTTAAAAAACTTTAGAAAACACATAAAACATAACTTTCATTAAATAGGGTAGAATAAATAACCTGGAAATAAATATTTTTATTTGAGAAGTTAAAAATATTTACAGAACTGTTGTCAACATTCAAAACACTTCAGTTATTTGTAAACGCTTACTAATTAAAATAAGTAATATTTAAATATATTAAAATATATTTTGAAAACATGCTGTTATAAATGTATTTTCACGAACAACGATAAGTTTTGTATGTTCGTGATATTTATTAAATAAAAAATAAACAACTGGTATACTATATTGTTTTTTTTTAATATATATAATTAATTTTCTGAAACTTTTTCTGAAGATTTTAATTTTTTAAAACTTTAGAACTCCTAAAATATAAACACCATTTAATAGGATAGAATAAATAATATCGAAAAAACTATTATTATTTCAGTAAAAAGAATATGGATAAAACTATTTTTTAATATAATGAATAAATAATATATAAAAAGTTTTTTTTTTTTTAAATTTACAAAACTGGTGTCAATATTCAACACAACTCAGTGTTTGGTAAACTCTTATTAATTAGTGTAAATAATATTTAGCTTATTTTTCGTAACACGATAAAAATGGAATTTCGTTTTCTCTACAAATGAATAAGTAAAGCAACATGAATTCTTTTCCAACAATACTTCGTCATACTTCTTTTCATAAAACATATCTCCTTTGAGACTCAGAATAACATCCTTTGTTAGAAGAATAACAAGATGGAAATAAAAGACGCGAATTGAGTTATATTTTGAATGAATTCTTCTGCTTCGTAATTGATGGCGTGTAAGGAGAAAGATGGAGACTATGTAGTAAATGAAACATGTGTAAAAGACAAATAGGCTACAAAAAGGAATTCTTTTTTCTTCGTATATGTGTATTTAGTTTCCCATAGAAAACAAACAGAACCTGAAAATAAATGCGTGATTATAAAGAACCTCTCGGTTTGTCAAAAAATAATGCGATATTATTTCGTTGCATTCAATGCCAATGTTATAAATGGCAACTGTTTTTCATGCATGAATTATTGTTTGCTTTTCAAGACAAGATACTTTTTTTTTACATTTTATTGCCATTATAATTTTGTATTTTTTTATTATCTTCAGCAAATATTCGAATTTGTTCAGATACATAATAGATAATTTCCATTTGCTTTTTTAAACAAATTTGTAATTTTAGTGATAAATAATAAATTGCTTTTGAAATAGTTTTTATATTTTAAGTGCACATTGAAAACGAAGGAATAAAAGGAAATTTTAATCAGATTATTAAAAATACACCAAAACTAACAGGAAATTAAAAAAAAATTAATAAAATAATTTAATTAATTCATTTAATTTTGATATAAAATATTATCAATATTTAATTTGAATGCATTATACGTAGTTGAATAATAAGAAATATTCTTAATTGACAAATATATTTGGAATTATTCATTGATTTTTTATAGTTACAAATTATGTTTAATTTTCAATTCAAAATGATTTTAAATTTCCAATATATCTAAATAAAAAACAAATACTTCCAAATTTTTTAAAACATATATATTAAGTAAATCTATTGTAGTAAATAAGTAAATTATTATGACAATATTACAACAAATTATAAATAATTTTAAAATGTAATAATTATATTAAATTTTTTACATACTTAATTGTTTTTTTTAAATATATTTTGAAAACATTCTGTTATAAATGGAGCTTTCTGTTCTCTATGAGTTTGCGAATAAAAATATGTTTTGAATGTTGACATGATTTCACACTATTTATTAAAATGAAAATAAACAACTGGAATTCTCTATTGTTTAGTTTACCTTTAATGTATGTAATTTATTTTCTGAAAACCAGATTTTAATTTTTTAAAACTTTGAAAAACCCATAAAATTTAAATTTCATTCAATACAGGAGAATAAATCACACAGAAATAAATATTTTATTTAAGAAGTTTAAAAAATGTATAAAACTAGTGTCAACATTCAAAACAAATCTGTTTTGTAAACGCTTATTAATTAGTGTAAATAATATTGAGCTCATTTTTCGTAACAGAATCAACATGGAATTTCATTTTCTATACAAATGAATAAGTAAAGCATCAGAATTTCTCTTCCAACAATACTTAGTTATACTTCTTTTCATGAAACATATTCCTTTTGAGACTCAGAATAACATCCTCTGTTAGAAGAATAATAAGATGGAAAAAAAAGAAGCGAATTGAGTTATATTTTCAATGAATTCTTCTGCTTCGTAATTGATGGCGTGGAAATAGAGAGATGGCAACTATGCAGTAAATGAAACATGTGTAAAAGACGAATAGGTTACAAAAAGGAATTCTTTTTTCTACATATGTGTATTTAGTTTCCCTTAGAAAACAAACAGAACCTGAAAATAAATGCGAGATTATAAGGGACCTCATGGTTTGTTAAAAAATAATGCGATATTATTTTTGAATGCAATGTTATAAATGCCATTATAAAACTGTTTTTTCATACATGAATCAGTATTTGCTTTGAATGGGGGAAAGAGACTTTTTTAAAAATTTTATTGTCTATCATTATTTTATATTTCTTATTATATTCACCAAATATTCGAATTTACGTATTTGTTGAGGCACATATTTGATAATTTTCATTTTGCTTTTAAGCAAATTTGTAAAAATTGGCCATAAATAATAAACTGCTTTTGAAATAGTTTTTTATATTTTAAGTTCGCATCGTTATTTTTAAATGAAAATTATTTTATATTTTGAGTGCACATTTGTTTAATAGAACCTGAAAATAGACTAGATTTTAAAGAACCTCTCTGTTAAAAAAAATAATGCGATATTATTTCAATACATTCAATGCAATGTAATAATTGTATTAATAAAACTGTTTTTTCATATATGAATCATTTAAAAATATAATAATTATGCAACATTTTGTATAAACTTAAATTGCTCTTTTAAAAAAATATATTTCGAAAACATTCGGTTATAAATGTAGCTTTTCGATTTACTAAGAGTATGCGAACAACATGTTTTGAATGCTGACTTAATTTCGCGATATTTATTAAACTAAAAATAAATATATATGTAATTATCTACTGTTATTTTTCTTTTAATATACGTAATTTATTTTTCTGAAAACAAGATTTTAATTTTTAAAAACTTTAGAACACGTAAAATATAAACACCATTCAATCGGGTAGAATAAATCATATAGAAATAAATATTTTTATTGAAGAAGTTAATAAAATGTAAAATCTGCTGTCGACATTCAAAACAATTCAGTGTTTTGTAAACGCTTATTAATTAGTGTATGTAATATTGAGCTCAGGTTTCGTAACACGATAAACATGGAATTTCGTTTTCTCTACAAATGAATAAGTAAAGCATCAGAAATTCTGTTCCAACAATACTTCGTCATACTTCTTTTCATAAAACATATGTCCTTTGAGACTCAGAATAACATTCTTTGTTAGGAGAATAATAAGATGAGAAAAAAAAGACGCGAATTGAGTTATATTTTGAATGAATTCTTCTGCTTCGTAATTGATGGCGCGGCAGGAGAAAGATGGCGACTATGCAGTAAATGAAACATGTGTAAAAGACAAATAGGTTACAAAAAGGAATTCGTTTTTTCTGTATATGTGTATTTAGTTTCCTCATAGAAAACAAACCGAACCTGAAAATAAATGCTAGATCATAAAGAACCCCTCGGTTTGTTAAAAAATGATGTGATATTATTTCGATGTATTGAATGCAATGTTATAAATGTCATTATAAAACTGTTTTTTCATACATGAATTATTATTTGCTTTGGAGAAAAAATAAAAGAAACTTTTGTAAAATTTTATTGACTACCATTATTTTATATTTCTTATTTATATTCAGCAAATATTCTAATTTACAGATTTGTTGAAACGCATAATAGATAATTTTCATTTGCTTTTAAACAAATTTGTAAAAGTTGACGATAAATAATAAATTGCTTTTGAAATAGTTTTTATATTTTAAGTGCACATCGAAAACGAAGAAATAAAAAGAATTTTTACTCAGTTAATTAAAAATGCACCAAAAATAACAGGAAATAAAGAAACATTTTACGTGATTATTATATTTAAAGAACATTAATATTGAATGATAATATCATTTCAGAAGCATGAATTTTTTCTCAAATATTCCATTATTCCTTTTATGAATTCACTAAATTTATTTATGAAGTAAAAATTTTCTTTTATTTTTCTTTCATTTCGTTTTTTTTTTCTATTGAAAAAAAATACATAATAGAGAGACATAATATAAAATTTCCATTTGCTTTAAACAAATTTGTAAAAATTGGCGATAAATAATAAATTGCTTTTGAAATTGTCTTTATATTTTAAGTGCAGATTGAAAAAATAAAAAGAATTTTTAATCGGATTAACGATAAAAAAATACAATATTTTTTCCTATTGAAAAAAAAAAATCTAACATAGTTAATATTTGTCGTCTGGCAAAAATTTATTGGAAAATAAAAGTTGCATGTCTATATAATTTTTTATCTTTTACAAAGTGTGAATAAATTTTTGTCAAACAATTATTAAGTTATTTATCAAACCTAAATAAATACCTCTGACTCCTTAAGGGTCAAAAGAATTTCAAATGATAACCAATTTTCACGGGGGTATGTAACTATTGGAAAATTTTGTTTTATATATAGAGTATTGGAAAATTTTGTCTTACTCTATAGCAGGTGGTGGTCAACCAATGGCCAGCCTTCAATATTTTTTCCGGCCTGTGAGATTTATCACACTTTTACAAAATATATTTATTTTATAATGACCAAAGTAGTGAAGACCAATGTATTAAAAAATACATTATTTGAGCATCCGTATATTCAAAAATGAACTGTGGAAATGATGAGAAGAAATTAACTTTGATTTTAAAATCATATTCTTGCTAATATAGGACAGATATTGCCTGTTTTATTTATGAGTATGCAGTTGCGCTTAGTATCATTATTATTATATTATCTATGTTTACATGTAAGAATAATAGTAAACACAAAAATATTATAATAAAATAAAAAATGAAATAAAATAATAATATAATTTTGTTTCAATTTTTCACTCTAAAAATGTCTATAGTGGGTCTAAATCTAATATAGGAATATATAATATTATATGCGGCCCACGGAGTTATGATGCGCGAAGTGATGACCAAATGAATTTCGATTGGCCACCCCTAAGTTATAGGATTATCATAAAAATGATTAAATAAAATTATTATTTGTAGTAAAAATTATTAAATAAAATTATTATTTGTAGTAAAAAGGATTAAATAAAATTATTATTTGTAGTAAAAAGGATTAAATAAAATTATTATTTGTAGTAAAAATGATTAAATAAAATTATTATTTGTAGTAAAAATTATTAAATAATATACTATACCTAATATTCATTACATTTTTGCAAATATCTCATAGAACTGTTAAATAGTTTTACTTCATGTGTTACAGGTATACAGAATGATAAAAAAGTAATACCTTATATACTTAGATCCAATGTAAGGTATGAAATTTTTATCATTCTTCGCGATTGAGAGTTTATTTTTTTACCACTCATTTTCATTGAGACGTAGGAAAAAAGCAAATAAATAAACAAGTACCAATCTTCCAGGAACAAAAAAAATAGAAGTTTAGAGTAAACTAAATTGCAGTTTCGATTGAGAAATGTTCCATGCTTTATTTAATAATATATGGCAACAAATACTTTCTTTACTGAAGACTTTTATCTCGTTAACTATACTTATTTATTTTCGTCACTGAAATTGTATTTAAATATCTTTTCATGTTATGTTTCCATATTGTAACTTCCGTAACTTAAAAGAGTTTTATTGTAAAGTAAGTTTTCTACAGAAATTTCTACGATTTGTATTTAAAAAATAGTTTACCTAACGAGTAAAATATAATTTTATAGTTATAATGTTAATATTTATTTTATTTATTGCAAAATAGCACTAAAATTTACAAAAAAATTATTGTAAAATAGAAGTTGCATGTCTATAAAATATTTTATATATTTTATAAAATGTGAATACATTTTAGTGAAACTATTATTTAGTTATTTATCAAACCCAAATACGCCTGACGTCTTAAGGGTCAAAAGAATTTCAATTGAAAACCGATTTTCGCGGAAGAAGGTGACCATTTGAGTAGAGAATTGGGAAAGTTTTGTTTTATTTAATAGTAGGGGTGGCCAGGCTTGAATATTTTGTCCGCCCCTGTGAGATTTATTGCACGTTTACAAAATATATTTATTTTATAATGGCCAAAGGAGTGAAAACCAATGTATTAAAAAAATACATTTTGTGTGCATCCATATATTCAAAAAGTTAATTGTAGAAATTATGAGAAAAAAAAATTAACTTTCAATTTAAAATATTATTCTTGCGAATTTAGGACAAATATTGTATGTTTTAATTATGAGTTTACAGTACCATTATTATTATATTATCTATGTTTACAAGTAAGAATAATAGTAAACCCAGAAATAATATGATAAAATAAAAAATGTAATAAAATAATAATATAATTGTTTCCATTTTTCACTCAAAGAAATTTCGGTACTTACGTATTAACGGTCCTTGGCGACAGACTTGGCGTTTTTTAAGTGTCGCCAATCTAACAGCTACTAAGGTTACCAAACCAATAGAATAGATTGGTGCCCCTTAAAAACCGCCAAATCTGTAGCTGCGGTTGGCGCGTGTGCTCTTTATTGGCGCAACTGTCACCAAGGTACCGTTAATACGTAAGTACCGAAATTTCTATAATGGATCTAAATCTAATAGGGTATATAATTTTATAAGTGGCCTGCGGAGTTATGATGCGCGAAGTGGCGTTGGCCAAAGTGGTCCTGCAAGTTAATTTGGGTTGGCCACCCTGCGTTATAGGAATATCATAAAAATGATTAAATATTAAACTGTACCTAATATTTATTACATTTTGGCAAATATCTCATAAAATTGGTAAATAGTTTTACTCTATGTGTTTCATATGTATAAAAAATAATACAAATGTAATACTTTATATACTTACACCCAATGCAATGTATGAAAATTTTTATCTTTTACAAAATGTGAATGAACTTTAGTTAAACTATTATTAAGTTATTTACCAAACCCAAATATCCCTGGCGTCTTAAGGATCGAAAGAATTTTAATTGAAAACGAATTTTTCACGGGAGGAAGTGACCCTTTGAGTAACACATTGGAAAAATTTTATTTCACTTTATAGGAATATCATAAAAAATTTTTAATTAAATTATTATTTGCAGTAAAAATGATTAAATATCATCATCATCATCAGTGGCGCAACAGCACTATTGTGGGCCAAGGCCGTCTGCTTACTGGTAGATTTCAAGACAGGAGATGGTGTGTTTTTACGGGGTAGGGTTATCCGCAGACACCCAACACTCTACAGTCATAATAGACAGGTACCTAGGACATATGTTTCGGGTTCAAATTCCGGTGGTGCCAGGGCTGTTTGTAGGGGTTCGGAATCCACTTTAAGCCGTAGGTCGTCACAGAGTCCAATCAGACTTCTTCTTACCCACATCATTCCTAAACTGTAAAGGGGAAACTAGGCACAGTGATATGATATGGTGTGGTGTGGTAGTAGTAGTAGTCATATCACACTAGTACCTATGCTAAAAGTGGATTCCGAACCACTACAAACATCCATGCATCGCCTGACTCGAACCCGAAACCTGTAGCACATAGATCTAGACACTCGACTATACCCTTAAATATTAACATTATTATTCATGACATTTTTGAAAGTATCTCATGAAACTGGTAAATAGTTTTGCTCTATATAAACATAATGATAAAAATGTAATATCTTTATACTTACATCCAATGTAAGGTATGACATTTCTATCATTCTTTTCTATTGAAAGCTGTTTTTTTTTTCACCCATATTCCTTGAGACGTAGAAAAACGCCAATCGATAAACAAGTACCAATCTTCCAAGAAAGTTTAGAGCAAACTAGATTGCAGTTTAGATTGATAAATGTCCCCTGTTTTATTTAATAAAATAGGGCAACAAATACTTTCTTCACTGAAGACTTTTATCTCATTAAGTATACTTAGTTATTTTCGTCACTGAACGTGTTTTTCTATGTCTTTTCATATTATATCTTATTTGGCTTAAAAGAGTTTTATTGTAAAGTAAGTTTTCTACTGAAATTTTTATCATTTGGGTTAAAAAAAAAATAGTTTACTTAACTAGTAAAATGTGTAATATATTTTTATAATTATAAAGTTAATGCTGAAATATTTTATTGATTGCAAAATAATACTAGAAAAATAAAATAATGCACTAAATAATGCATTTTCACTTTGTGTTAAAATAGATGATGCATATTACGTTATAGGATTATAAACTGATTAAAAAAGGAGATGAATTCAATTATAAATGATTTCTATTTATACATAAAAAATGTATTCAATTTAACAAATTAAAAATTAGTGTTTGAATACTGAGCTGAGAAAGGCATAAAAAATAGTTTACAAACGTAATGTGTAAGATACAGTAATTTGAAATTTATTATTTAAATTTAAATCTTTAAAATTTGTTTTTAAAGTCAAAATGACGCGTCTTAAGATATTTATGCACAATTAGTTTTCTACGTTTAACACACAATAACATTCCATTTTCTCAACATTTCATAATTCATTTTTATTCCATTTTTAATATTTTTATGCAATACGTTTCCATTTGAAAATAGTTGAAAAACATTATTTTAGGTTAACGTTCATTAAATATTTATTAAATACTATGGTAAGCATGCAAATACTTTTTTAGCCATATACATTTTCAGGCAACTCAGTAAGCGCCTGTAATGCATTCCAGATCCGTGTACCTAAAATTTTTCCTTTAGGAATAAAAGGAAAATGATTAAGCCATTCTCATATGACAAACTTCTATTGGTATTGAATATCATGTGGTATCATTACTGGCCATCTATGTATAAATCCAGTAATGACATATATGATAAATATATGTAATAATTTATACAGTACTTAATACTAAAATACATAAATTCAAAAACAGTTGGATAAGACTCATAAATAAATAAAAATTTATCAAATTTACTTTATCTGCTTTTTAACTATTAGGACGTGGCTGAGACTCACCAAATATGACGTTTACTAAAATCATTTCTAAAAAATGGGAATGAATGGCCAAGTGTCCGGCAGTCGGTGCCACAGGTTTTGGATTGAAGTTCTGGTGGTGCCGTGAATGTTTGTAGTGGTTTGGAATCCACTTTAAACAATAGATCCCGGTCTTATATGACTGTAGAGCGTCACGGAACCAAGTCAGACTTCTACCTACGGGTGCTATATCATATCAGAAGTTGCTCCCTTTCTGTTCTGTCATGAGTCCATACAGGTTCGTTGGCTTGGTCTAGATATCTACCAAGTGGGATAAAAAAACAACAACAACATTTCTAAAAAGTGTTTTTTTTATTTCTTTTCAAGATGTTTCTACACTATGACATATTTTGGATATATTCAATAACAGAACTTTCCCATGGTAATGGCTGAATCAGTTTGTTTTTATAGATGTTTCGATAATGTGACATCTTTCCAGACCACATTCTCTGATCTATTACATATGCCGGTCTGGTCTATTACATAACATAAACCATTATCTGGCCTGATATTTTTAACATATTTAAATAAATATTTTGAAATATAATATATTGTAGTAAAACTGGTCTATTACATATGCGAGGAATGTTCGCAATTTGTGCGCATTATTTTGCATTAAAAACACAAATATTCCGTATTCCAACATGAGGCTGAATTGGCAAATTTATAAAAACGGTTATAAAATCTGTCGTCAAGTATTTCTTCTTTGCAATAATTATTGAAATTCACTGTCGAACAACTACATTAAAAATTATTTACATATTTTAATATACGTAGACACTGCAAAAGTTTCAAATACCACCAACAAAAAAAAATATTCCCCAATCTAGACAAGAAAAAAAAAAGGCACAAAAAAAAAATTTCTTTACTGCTTACCACGTTACTAACGTGTCGTATAAATTATAGAATCACATAAATAAATTAATCAAAGAACCAACCAGGCGTGAACATTTCAAAAATTCCAATCTTCTTTTTTTATTATTGCTGCCATCAAAACATTATTCCTTCCACCAGAAAAGTCGTCCAGGATAGTACTTAAATAAAAATGCTGATCTGCAATTTTTTTTTCATCGCTTTAAGACCTTCGTTCTTTCTGTATGTATAGTTTATTAAATTTTCTCCTTGGGTATTAAAACTCTAATCAGTTTAGATGTTACCCGTCATTGTATACATTAGCGTCTTTATAAAAATAAAAGCTACAGGGAGGTCTTGCTCTATAATTAACGTTTAGTAGATTTCTTTTGAATTAATCCATCATTTTTTTTCCACCGCTTATTTTTTTTTTCTCGAGTTCGGGAAATGTCTTAATTTAGAGACTGATCATTGACGCCCAAGGAATATTGAAAGAAAATCATTTTTTTTTTCTTTCTACAAGTGATTTTGGCATATGAAGGTTTTATATAGTTAAGGATTTTTTAACTAGTTAGTTTAAGAATAATTATATATTTTAAGGGTGGCATGAGTGATCATGGGTCACACAAAAAAAGAAAAATAGACATCGAAAATATATTTATACAGTTCGAACTTAAAGATATACTTATTTCAATTCTTTATATATAATACATAATATAAAGTAAATACAGAATATGATACGAGTTATTACATTCATTTAAACAGCGGCTAGGTGTCTGGTTCAATTTTTTGTAGTAAGTGATTTGACAAACGCATTGTATGGTATATATCTAGTACTTATATACATGCCTGAAACATTCATTTATAAATATATATTTATTCCATTAAGTTTGAGCTTTCGATGTTGCCGCAATGACTACCATTAATAATTTAAAATTAGATTAATGCAATTTCAAAATGGAAACACATTTGTTTTTCTTAAGTAAAAGCTTGGTTGACTTCCATGCTTCAATTTCTCATTGGATTCACTAATGAATCAAATCCTACTACTTTGATTTACCAGCTCAAACGAATTGGAAGGAATATTGAAATTATTAATATATTCCATCCTGCAAATTTATCATGCCTATCTCCGTCATAACTTGTCATATTTCGCCCCTCTAGCAGTTTTACCCATAAATAAGCGTTTTATCTACAAAATTAAAGCAAGCTCTTCTAAGGCTCTGAATGAGTCTTGAAAATTCTACAAAAAACGTGTCAAAAGCATTAAAGGCTTGAGTGCACGAACAAAAATAGTTTTTTTTTTTTAAATTTTTTTTCTTTCCCCGTCTCAAATCTCTCCCGATCTTTAAGTAAAAAAGAATATAGGAAGTAGAATAAAAATAGTAAAAGAAATAAATACTTTAGCTGCAACTATTACGCTACAGAAGAAAATTTTGCACCGACTCCGTTCGATTTAGAGAGACTTTTAGATTGGAGATGTGATGAAAAAAAAAGAAGAAAATTGGAAGCTCTTCCATGAGTAGCTTTTTATTCGAACTGCAGAAGTCGATACTCGACGCTAATGACTCGGGTTTTCTCGATAAATTTGGGCCAATCGGAAGCTCTATGAAATCAAAAGGAAAAAAATAATTGAGGCTGAGGGATGAAACGGAGAGAGAGAAAAAAATGTGACCCAGGTATCTAGAATTTCGATGCAAATGCCTTCTAGCTTCGCAAGCAGAAAAGTTTTAATTAAAAGTAGTTCTACATACTTTTCTCACCCCACTTTTTTGTAGTGATTGTAAGTTAGGGTAAAAAAAAAAAAATGGATCTCACATTGGTTGCATTGCTAACCATTTCAAAATAAATTAAAAAAAAATTTTTTAAATATTATTTATTTTTTTTTTTTAATTTTTTTTTTTTAAATCAAATATTTCATTAAAATCAAGTAAAATTAACTGGAAAAGTTTTAGAAGTCAAGTGTAAATTAGATTTTATTAAAAAAAAATGAAACATAAAGGTTTTTTTTAGAAAAAGAAAAAGAAAGAGAAATATGATATTGAAGAAAATATTTCAAAAAAAGGAAATCATGCTTTTGAGAACAAGCATATTGACTTATTCATATTTGCATACTAGAGCGGCAGCTGCACAGTAGAAGCAGCGTTACCTAGGTACAGCGAGAGAAGAATGTTGCCTTATACCTACATTGGGAAACCGAAATTCGAAATGAGAACTTCCAGTGAATCAAATACTACTACTTATGTTTGCTAGTCCAAATGAAGAATATTCAGTCCTACAAATTAATCATGCCATCTCTGTCATATACCAGGAGGCTTCGTATCATCACTTGTCATATTTCACCACTCTAGAATTTTTACCAACAAATAGGCGTTTTATCTACATAATTAAAGCAAGCTCTTCTGAGGTTCTGGCTAAAAGTATTCCACACTTTCTCTACGATAGTTTAAAAAAAAAAAAAAAGCTGTCTTGTCTAAGTACCCACGAATGACTCTTGAAAAGTCTTTAAAAAAACGTGTCAAAATGTCAAAAACATTAAAGGCTTCAGTGCACGAACAAAAATTTGAGTTTATTTTTTTTTAACTTTTACTTTCTACGTCTCAAATATCTCCCGATCTTATAAAAAAAGAATGTAGGGAAGTAGAATAGAAGTAATAAAAAGAAATAAATACTTTAGCTTCACTATTAACGCTCCAGAAGAAAATTTTGCGCCGACACCGTCCGATTTATAGGGACTTTTAGATAGGAGATGTGAAAAGAAAGAAGAACAGAAAGAAATATTCGAAGCTCTTCGATGAGTAGCATTTTATTCAAACTGATCAAGTCGATACTCGATGCTAATGACTCAGGTTTCCTCGATAAATTTAAGGCCGATCGGAGGATGTATGAAATGAAAAGGAAAAAAATAATTGTGGCTGAAGGATGAAAAGGAACGAAAGAAAAAAAAATGTGACCCAGGGATCTAGAATTTCGATGAAAATGCCTTCTAGCTTCGCAAGCAGAAAAGTTTTAATTAAAAGTGGTTCAACATTCTTTTCACCCCCACTTTTTTGTAGTGATTGTAAATTAGGCTAAAAAAAAGTGAATCTCGTGTTGGTTGCATTGCTTACTAGTACAGAATGAATTAAAGGACATGTTGTTCAAAGGAACATGTTTAAAGGACATGTTGTTCAAATCTTAGTTATTTTTTTTTTCAAATGAAATATATCATTAAAATCCAATACAATTAATAAGCAAAGTTTTAGAAGTCAAGTATAAATTAGATTTTATTTTAAAAAAATGAAAAATGAATATTTTATTATAGAAAGAAAAAGAAATAAGATATTTAAGAAAAAAATTGAAAAAAAGAAAATGAAAATAAATTGTAAAAAAAAGTTAGAAAAGAAATAAAGAAAGAAAAAATAAAAAAGGAATTAAATATATAAGAACAATTTTAAGAAAGAATATGAAATATATATACATATATACACATAAAAGAAGAAAAAAAAATAAAAGAAAGAGAATTAAAAATTGAAATCCAGAAAAAATTTATAGTCCCCTAAAAAAAAGCAAAGAGAAAATGAAATTGTTTCTGATCCAAACTGAGCATTAACTGTTTAGAGAAATTGAAAAAAAAAATAAATAAATGAAAAAATTATATATATCGCTAATCAATATATGATGCTTTCGAAAACAGGCATATTGACTTCCTGCTGTTTCTATACTAGGGCTGCAGATATACAGTAGAAACAATGCTGCCTAGGTTCACCAAGAGGAGATATTTGCGTTATATTTACGAAGAAGGGGAAGTCAAGATTCAAAACATGATCCTTCAGTGAATCAAATTCTACAATTTTTTTTTTTAACAGCTCAAATAAAGAATATTCCATCTTACAAATTTATCATGCCTAACACAGTCATGTACCAAAAGGTTTTGTATCATCACTTGTCATATTTCGCCAGTCTAGCTTTTTTACCAACAAATTTGGCGTTTTATCTACAAAATTAAAGCAAGCTCTTCTAAGGCTCTGGCTAAAAGTATTATACACTTTCTCTACGATGGTTATCAAAAAAAATAGCTGTCGTGTCTAAGTACCCACGAATGACTTTTGAAAATTCTTTAAAGAAAAGTGTCAAAATGTCAAAAGCATTAAAGGCTTGAGTGCATGAACAAAAATATAATTTTTCTTAAAAAATATTTTTCTTTCTCCGTTTCAAATCTCTCCCGATCTTTTTTTTTAAAAAGCATGTAGGATGTAGAATAGAATTAATAAAAGAAATAAATACTTTAGCTGCATCTATTAACGCTACAGAAGAAAATTTTGCACCGTTTCCGTTCGATTTAGAGGGACTTTTAGATTGGAAATGTGGAAAAAAAAAAAGAAAAAAGAAAATTCAAAGCTCTTCGATGAGTAGCATTCTATTAGAAACGCAGAAGTCGATACTCGGTGCTAATGACTCGGGTTTCCTCGATACATTTGGGCCCATCGGAAGCTCTATGAAATGAAAAGGAAAAAAATAATTGAAGCTGAAGGATGAAAAGGAACGAGGAAAAAAAAATGTGATCCAGGGATCTAGAATTCCGGGAAAATGCCTTCTAGCTTCGCAAGCAGAAAAGGTTTAATTAAAAGTTGTTCAACACTCTTTTCACCTCCTTTTTTTCAATTCCTACTATTTTTTTACACACTCGCTATATATATATCTTGTTCAAGTTTTCAAATACATTTTTTTGAGCTTGTAGGGGATGACACTGGATGCTAATACAGTTTTTTCAAATATACATTCAGTAATTAAATTTGATTAATTAATTAAATTTTTTTTAGTTTTAAGTTGTATCTATCTACCAATAGAAGGCGCCAGATGTAGGAGGAAAATTTATACTTTATTTATAAAATACTAGTGAAAAAAAAATAGGAATTTAATTAAAATTTTTTTTATATATATTACTTGTTCTGTAGTGATTGTAAGTTAGGGTAAAAAAATGATTTCCTGTTGGTTGCATTGCTTACCGTTTTATAGTGGACCGTTACTTATAGTGGATGACAATTGATGTTAATACAGTTTCTTCAAATATTAATTCAGTACTTAAATTTAATTAATTAATTTTAGTTTTTTTTTGCATTTAAGTTGCATATATACCAATAGATGACGCCATACAAACTTTAAAAAAAAGTGAATGAAAATTATTTATAAAGGACTTTATGCAATGTAGTGAAAAATTAGTAAGAATTGATTTTTTTTTTTTTTTTTTTTTTTTTTTTTTCCCCAAAATTAAAAAAAAAAAAAAAAGGGGGGGGGTGAAAAAAATGCTGAACTACTTTTAATTAAAGCTTTTCTGCTTGCGAAGCTAGAAGGCATTTTCATCGAAATTCTAGATCCCTGGGTCACATTTTTTTCCTCGTTCCTTTTCATCCTTCAGCTTCAATTATTTTTTTTCCTTTTCATTTCATAGAGCTTCCGATCGGCCCAAATGTATCGAGGAAACCTGAGTCATTAGCACCCAGTATCGCCTTGTGCAGTTCGAATAAAATGCTACTCATGGAAGAGCTTCGAATTTTCTTTTTTTTCTTTCTTTTCTTTTCGCATCTAAAATCTAAAAGTCCCTCCAAATCGAACGGAGTCGGTGTAAAGTTTTCTTCAGTAGCGTTAATAGTAGCAACCAAAGTATTTATTTCTTTTATTATTCCTATTCTACTTCCTACATTCTTTTTTTAAAAGATCGGGAGAGTTTTGAGACGGAAAAAGATAAAAAAAAAAGATAAAATTCCTATTTTTGTTCGTGCACTCAAGCCTTTAATGCTTTTGCCATTTTGACACGTTTTTTAAAGAATTTTCAAGAGTCATTCGTGGGTACTTAGACACGACAGCTATTTTTATTTTTATAACTGCCGTAGAGAAAGTGTGGAATACTTTCAGCCAGAGCCTTAGAAGAGATTGCTTTAAATTTGTAGATAAAGCGGCTATTTGTTGATGAAAAAGCTAGTGTGGAGAAATATGACAATTGATGATATGAAGCCTCCTGGTATATGATGCATATAGACATGATAAATTTGTGGGGTGGAATATTCTTTTTTTGAGTCTGGTAAACAAATAGGTAGGATTTGATTAACTGGAGGGCCATATTTTGAATCTTGATTTCCTACCGTAGGTACAGGCCAACAATCACCTTTTGGTGTACCTCGGCAACGCTGTTTCTGCTGTACAACTGCCGCTCTAGTATACGAGTAACAATAAGTCAGTATGCCTGTTTTTGAAGGCATGATATATATATATTGATAAATGGTATATACATATGTACATGCATGCATGAAGGGCATGTATGTGTGTGTATATATATATATATATATATATTAATATTTTTGAAATTTTTATCGTATCTTTATATTTTTTTTATTTTTTTCTTCATTCCTTTTTTTTCTTATTTTACAATTTTTTGGGGATTTTTTCTTGAATATCTTATTTCTAAAAAAAACCTTTATGTTTCAATTTTTTTTAATAAAATCTAATTTACATTTGACTTTATTTATTGTTGTAGAATTTTATTTGAATTTAATGACATGCTTGACTTAATAAAAAAAAATTCAAAAAAATTAACTAAGATTTGAACAATATGCCCTTCAATTCAATCTGACCTGGTAACAATGCAGCCAACATGAGATCCATTTTTTTCCCTAACTTATAGTACAATCACTACAAAAATGTGTGGGTGAAAACAATGTTCTACTACTTTTAATTAAAACTTTTCTGCTTGCGAAGCTAGAAGGCATTTTCATCGAAATTCTGGATCCCTTGGTCACATTTTTTTCCCTTTTCCTTTCATCCTTCAGCCTCAATTATTTTTTTTTCCTTTTCATTTTAGACATCCTCCGATCGGCCTTAAATTTATCGAGGAAACCCGAATCATTAGCACCCAGTATCGATTTCTGTAGTTCGAATAAAATGCTACTCATCGAAGAGCTTCGAATTTTCTTTTTTTTTTTTCTTTTTTCTCATCTCCAATCTAAAAGTCTCTCTCGATCGAAGTCGGTGCAAAATTTTCTTCTGTAGCGTTAATAGTTCAGCTAAACTATTTATTTCTTTTATTATTTCTATTCTACTTCCTACATTCGTTTTTTTTTAAAGATCGGAAGAGATTTGAGATGGAAAAAGAAAAAGATAAAAAAAAATAATAATAATAACACCTATTTTTGTTCGTACACTCAAGCCTTTAATGCTTTTCACATTTTGACACGTTTTTTAAAGAACTTTCAAGAGTTTTTCGTGGGTACTTAGACACGACAGCTTTTTTTATAACTGCCGTAGAGAAAGTGTGGAATACTTTTAGCCAGAGCCTTAGAAGAGCTTGCTTTAATTTTGTAGATAAAACGCCTATTAGTTGGTAAAAAGGCTAGAGTGGTGAAATATGACAAGTGATGATAGAAAGCTTCCTGGTATTTGATGGATATAGGTATGATAAATTTGTAGGACGGAATATTCTTCGTTTGGGTTGGTAAACAAACGGTGTAGGATTTGATTTCCTTGAGGTTCTTGTTTGGAATATTTGATTCCTTATATAGGCATAGCGCAAGAATCTCCTTTAGGTGTACTTAGGCAACGCTGCTTCTACTGTATAACTGCCGCTCTAGTATACAAATATCAATATGCCTTTTTTTCGAAAGCATGATATATTGAAAAGTGGTATATAGACACCGTGTATATATATTGATATTTGTGACATTTTTCTGGTATCATTGTATTATTTTTTATTTTTCTTGATTCCCTTTTATTTCTATTTTTATTATTTTTCTTGATTTTCTTTTTTAAAATTTGTTCTTAAATGTCTAATTTTTTTTCCGTTTCTCTAAAAAAACCTTTCTTATTCATTTTTTTAAATAGAAAATCCAATTTATTATTCGATTCCTAAAACGTTGCCTATTATTTGTTCTTGATTTTAATGATATATATGATTTAAAAAAAATTTAGTAAAAAAAAAAATTAACTACAATTTTGTACAACATGTCCTTCAATTCATTCTGAACTTGTAAGCAAAGCAGACAACATGAGATCCAGTTTTTTTTAACCTAACTTAACAATGACTACAAAGAATGAGGTGGTGAAAAGAATGCTGAACTACTTTTAATTAAAACTTTTCGGCTTGCGAAGCTAGAAGGCATTTTCATCGAAATTCTAGATCCCTGGGTCACATTTTTTTTTCTTGATCCTTTTTATCCTTCACCCTCAACTATTTTTTTCCTTTTCATTTCATAGAGCTTCCGATCGGCCCAACTTTATCGAGGAATTCCGAGTCATTAGCACCCAGTATCGACTTCTGCAGTTCGACTAAAATGCTACTCATGGAAGAGCTTCGAATATTCTTTTTTTTTTCAATCTAAAAGTCTCTCTAAATCGAACGGAGTCTCAGCAAAATTTTCTTCTGTAGCGTTAATAGTTGCAGCTAAAGTATTTATTTCTTTTATTATTTCTTTTCTACTTCCTACATTCTTTTTATTTTTAAAAAGATCGGGAGAGATTTGAAACTGAGAAAGAAAAAGATTAAAAAAAACCCCTCCTATTTTTGTTCGTGCACTCAAGCCGTTAATGCTTTTGACATGTTTTTTTCAAGAATTTTGAAGAGTCGTTCGTGGGTACTTAGATACGACAGCTTTTTTTTTTAAGAAAGTGTAAAATACTTTTAGCCAGAGCCTTAGAAGAGCTTCATTTAATTTTGTAGATAAAACGCCTATTTGTTGGTGAAAAGTAGAGAAACATGGCATGTGATGATACGAGGCTTCCTGGTATATGATGGATATAAGTATGATAAATTTGTAGGATGGAATATTCCTAATTTGAGTTGGTAAACAAAATGAATAAGGGTTTGATTCCTTGGAGGTTTAATCTTGATTTCCCAATGTAGATACAACTCAACAATCCCTTCGCCTAGACAGCGTTGCTTCTGCTTTATAGCTGCAGCTCTAATATACAAATAAAAACAAGTCAATATGTCTGTTTTCGAAAGTATATATATAATAGATGTTTGTGTATCTATTTTTTTCAATTTCGTTATGCAGTTAATGCTCACATCATATCAGAAACAATCTCATTTTCTCCTTGATTTGATGCTGGTACTGTAAATAAGGCACTTTAGGGTTACGCATACGAAATGTTATTTTGGATTTGTTATACAATTTAATTATTATTCCATTCATCCCTTGAAATGAATAGCAATAGCTTTGTAGTGAAATGTTTGTTTATTTCTTGTCAATTGTCTTTTAATTCTTTTATATAAAGTTATGTACAAAATGTCACCGCCTTAATTAATCTAATTCCATTTGATACATTTATCCTTGTTATTTTTTTTCCAATTGTATGTAAGGTACTTCAGGCTTTATGCATACCAAATGTTAATGGGGTTTTGTTATACAATTTAATTATTCCTCACATGAAATGAGTAGCGAATAGCTTTGTCATATGAAATGTCAGTTCTCTTTTGATATTTTTATATAACTTTATTTACATATTACCACCACCTCAATTAATTCATTTGATATATTTATCCTTAATTATTTATTATTTTTAAGGGGAGTATGTAAGGCACTTTAGGTTTTATGCATAAGAATTGTTATTGTGGATTTTTTATACAATTTAATTATATTTCTTTACACCGCATTAAATGTGTAACAAATACGGGCGTGGCTTTGTTATGTTAAATGTTTGTTCTTCAGTTCTCTTTTGATTTTTGTTATATACTTTTTGTACATAATTTAGTTAACACCTCAATTAAAGCGAAATAATTCGATTGATTTTAACTAGCAGAAATTTATTTCTAACATTCCTTGTTAAACAAAAAAAAAATGCCATATGCACCAAATACTGTTTCCCTTATTGTGCACCCAAAATAAAATGGCATCTTCTTTTATAAACAACAGATTCTTTTATTATTACAAATAGGATCCATGTGTTGCACTGATTCCGGCCCGCAAAAGCTTTATGACTACGAAATAGAAACTGTATCTTCCTAAAAACCACTTAAACATTTTATATGATAGATCATTTATGATCTTTGTCTTCCAGGTGATATTTTCAGACTCTTGCTAGCCTGGAAGCATGTCTCACGTAAGATTTTAGTTATTTCTCCATTTGGTGCTTGCTCCATCCACAATCTGCTTGGTGCCATCCACAATCTGTAAAGTTCGTGTCAAGTATTTTAGGAGTCCATTTTCAAATTGTTGCTAGATAAATCATTTAACCTGTTTTGGTCAACATACATTTGTTAACAAATATTTTCTAGCCTAAATATACGTTACGTTTGAAACATAAAAGAAGGCATTATTTAAAAGCCTAAATATATGTTACGTCAGTAACATAATTTCAAAAAATAACTAATAGGTATTTCATGAAATAACTATATAAATCAGTCGCAGTATATAAAATTATTGGATTCTGTTATTTACTAGTAATTTTATAGAATAACTCCTAATCTTTAAGGTGTTAAAGACCTTCCTTTTGAGGTGCCGATAATCTTTTTTGCCAATATTTCCTCCCACATTCTTTGCCAAATCGCGTCTAGAGGGAAGACAAGAATACAAATTTTTTTTATTTACCCTCGTTCTTCTTTAGACTACAGAAATGGTTGGGGGAAAATAGTAGCCAGACCAATTTAATTATTTTTTTTTGTCGATAATCGGATTATATTAGTACTGTCGTCTAATATGGATTATGCTATTACTATTACATAGTTCAGGCAACAAAGAGACGATACTTTAACTTTTTTTATTGCTAGTTATTTCATAGAATAACTAGTTGTTGTATGGAACTACTTGTTAAAGTGTGAAATAATTAATCTATCACTTTAACCTACTTGGTTAGTTATTTTATGAAATATTTGAATTATTCAATTTTAAAGTGACATATAAAAAAATGATAATAAAAAATATTATTGTGCTTGGTCATTATAGAAAATCAAAGATTAATAATGTAAGTCATTTGTGTTTATTTGTTAACAGAGTTATCTTGTGTTACATAATTTTATTAATTTGTTCTACAACTATCTTTAAATTAAATTAAATAATTTAAATATTAATTTAAGTAAATCTTTAAATTATTTAAATTAGGAATAATTCAATGTTTAATTAGAAACAAACACGAAAAATTGTATATTAATGCCTCTTAAATTATATTTTATATAAAATTGATGCAAAATGGGAAATCTAACAACTGAATTTTGTAAAATTTCATAGGCTTTCCACCATAGCTTGTCCTGTAATATGCTATTGTAAATGGGCATTTTTACTTTTATATACACGCTTACTATTGAAGTTTTCTCTTTTTTTAGAAAAAAGATTTGTTGAACATTAAATAAATGGCTACTTTTCATTATATTGTTAATTCGTTAACTAATATTAATTCTCCAGAACTTGAGTTGAGGTTTTGGACAATGTGTAAAAATTCATGGCTGGAGTACCTCGACGCGAAATACGATAAACGATGCTAAAATGGATTTTTTTATTTCTCACCACTGGGGAAAAGCAGCTTATCCTTTAGACCATTAGTTGTCCTTTAGGACAAGAGAGAATATCAACTGAATAGGAGAATGAAAACCAGATCTGGGAAGTGGGCCAAAAAATTTCCAACCTCTGACTCTCAACTCCTGAGTCTAATACTCTATACCTATGCCAACTCCGACTCCTTAATCTTTTCCCTAAATTTATGTAATATTATCTTTAATAACGGAATTATAATCATTTGTGGAAACATCGAATAAATTATTCAATGACTTTCAAAGAACTACATTGGTGCAGCACTTGCCTTAAGGCATCAAAGATAGCTTTTTAAGTGTTCACCAGCTGCATTAGGAAGAAAAAAACTTTCAATGAACTGCCATCTACAAAAAACAATTTTTTACATTAATGAATATTTTTAAAGTTTAAATGTATAATATTTTCACTAACTTGATATAATCCATTGTTCAAATACACTGAAGTGACAAAAGTCATGGGATAGCAATACGCAAATTTTCAGATGGCAGT
>BPLQ01011454.1:29707-41333 GCA_021605075.1 Caerostris darwini
GTCGTCCCTAGCCCAGTCTTCAACTTCTTTTCTATCTTCTCACCCTTGGGACACCTTGTTTTTTTTCTTCTTTCCCTTGCGACACATTCTTGTTGGTTTTTATCTCCCGAATCTTGCGTATACGGGGCCGTACATAATACATTTAAATCCTTACTTTCATTAATTTTTAACATTAATTAACAGAATTTTGAAAAAATAAATGATTTTTATAAAACATTTTTGAGTCCGAATTTTATATTTACTCCTAAATCCTCTGAATTCCATTTCTCGTATATGTGTTCGTCGTTCTTCACCTCTGCTGTAAACTCCCGTGGTAGGAATTTCTTCTATCCTGATTCAAGAGAATAAGGTTTTAAACCGGGAAGTGATTGAACAGAATTTCTTTTTTTAATGGGTTGTTCAAGCCTTTCCCACTAATATTTAGATCAGCATTTAAGTATGTGGTCTTGGAAAGATTCATTCGAAGCCTGGAAGAAAAGCAGATCGAAAATTTCAAGATTTTCAAATGAATGATATAATAGATTCATAGACATCTAAGTTAATTTACAGGATAAGCAAACATAAGTTTAAATTTGGTTATCATCTTCCCAGATGCCACACACAGGAGAAGTTATTCCACACAACAGTGGTGCCAGTAACCACCACAGATCGACTAAAGTGGTAGTCACATTGTATATTGGTTAATATGTAATCGTTGAGTCATGGGCTGAAATCGCAAATGCTAGAATAATTAATTCTCTGTCATTGAACAAATATCTAACAACGCAATGTTAAATCCCCCCAATTCCATCTCTTCACTTCTGCTGAAAATTCATGAGGTACGATTTTTTTCTACCCTGATTCACAAGAATAAGCTTTTGAGTCGGGAAGTGATTGAACATAATTTGTTTTTTAAATGGATTGTTCAGGAATTTAAAATTTATATATATATATATATGTCTTTAAATATGTGATCTTGGAAAGATTCATTCGAAGACTGGAAGGAAAGCCTATTGGAAATTTTCAAATGTGTGATAGGGATGGACATAATAGGTTCATAGACAAAGAAGTTCATTCACAGGATTAGAAAATATTAGTTTAAATTTGGTTGTCACTTTCCAAGATGACACACCCAGGAGAGTTGTTGGAGAAGTTGTTCCACACTACAGACAATGACATACACCGATCCACTGAAGGGGTAGTCACATTGTAAATTGTAAAATAAAAATTAAAAATCGGTGAAATAAAATTTCTTCTTCTTTTCTTTCTTGGTGTTCTTCACCTTTGCTGAAAATTCCCGAGGTACGAATTTCTTCTACCCTGATTCAAGAGTACAAGATTTTGAGTTGGGAAGTGATTGCATATAACTTGTTTTTTTAATGGTTTAAATTTGATTATCCTTTTACAAGATGCAACACCCAGGAGAAGTTGTTCCCCATTACAGTGGCACCAGTGACCAACACCTATCCACTATAGTGGTAGTCACATTGTACGTTGGTCAAAATGTATTCATTGATTCACTGGCTGAAAGCGCAATAATTAGAAGAAATAATTCGTTGCCATTTAATAAATACGTAACAACGTAATGCTGGGTCAGAAAATCTTTATATAAGAAGAAATTGAGAGTTTATAGAGTCATATTTCAAAGTCGGAAATAGAGTCTCAGCAGTGCAACAGTAAACATCCGGCATTTAAAATTGAGATTTAATAACATTTGCTTTACAAGTTAGCAATTGATATTTATTTTATAATATCGCAGTGTGTGTTTTGACAGAGAGAAGACTTGGAAATCTCTCGATTTTTATTAAATGGCTAATAAAATAATAAATAATAATAAAAAAGTAACATAATAACCAATCTATAAAGAAAATGATAAGCTAATTTTTTTCATTTTTACAGCACTTAAAGTACTGGGTTAATATATAAAAAACCGAATGAAAAATTTGACTTTAGTTTAAACATACGAATGAATTTTCTAATCAAACTTGCGATATTAAGAAGAAAACATTTTGCTTATGGATTAATTTAACATTGTAATTTCATTGAATTTAAGTTTGCTTTATAATATTTGATTTTGCCCAAAATATGCATTTTCAAATAATAAAAAAAAAAGGAACACAAATTTTACTTAAAAGTCAATTATTTCAATCGGCATTAAATGGACAGATTAATTTGAAAGGAATAAATAAATGCCATCTCGAATGTTTTACGTGAAAAAAAAAGAGAAAAATAAAATAACATTCTGAAATCTGCGATTAAATTTTCCAGACATCTTTTAGCCTGGAATGTGATGAATAAAAGCTAAAAACATTCATTTAGGAAAATTTACATAAAACAGATTAGGAGACATATTTTCTCTCATGAATAATTCAATTTCATTTATTTTTCAATTGAAATGGGAAAACAAATAAAAATCAAATTTTTGAGGGACATTCGGATTCCATTAGGTGCAAACACACTGCTTCTTCGTATATTTATTGTCGTTTTTGCAAAATATTTGAGAAAATGGATTTTGTAGGAAATCTTGTAATTTAAATAACAGAAAATAAAAATGATATTTAACGATATATTTAAAACAGCTTTATGAATATACAATACATGTGTTTTAAGAAATAAATTTATCATCAAACGATTAACATATCTTTAAAAAAATGCCAGATTATATGGATCTTTTAAATTAAATATAAGCGAGTAATTGCCATGGGTATACTTTAAATTTGTGTGATGGTTTTTAAATGCATAAATGCCTTATTTTGCCGTCAGTGTTTTTTGAAAATTGAATGGGATGTAAATTAATCAATGCATTAGCGATGAGAGCTGTTTCATTAATGAATTTCTTTGAAATTAATGGGCTGCACTTTTAATGAAATAAAATATGAATAATTTACAAATAGAAAACTGATAGTAATAAATTATAATTTGCAATATAAATTGACTTTATTCAGGAATTATTCGTGTATTGCAAATATTTCTACGAAGTTTAAAGTTTTAAAAAATCTCTTTTTTGATCTCTGAATTTCTCTCTTAAATCTATCTTTAAAACATTTATTTATTAAAAATGCGTTTTACTTAAATTTAGATTTATATGTGTCTTACTTAAACTTAGAGCTTTAGAAAAGGTCATTAAGAATTCGATTGTTAGCACCAGAAGTAATGTTTATAAGAAATCATTTCAAATGATGGTCTTTGCAGATAGCATTGTCGGCTAGGGACCACAATCACAAAACTAGGGTAAACACCTAGGAGAAGATTTTAAGATAACTGTAAATTTGACTTGTGTAATAAGACTTGTGGGTAACCAAGATAAACATATAGGCCCGTAACTAAAAATATCAACTTTGATATGATAGATTATAGATTTGAAACATTCCACTTATCTTAGATCATATGATGAAATTCTACTTGAAATTAAGAAGCACATAGCTACTTCTATAAAAGCCTGTCAAGGATAAGAAATCTATTACAACTTCGCAATTAATTAAATTTCTACAATCAATTAAATTTCACACAATCTAATTAAATTTCTTGACATACTGAAAGATTGTAATTGTACAGCACCCTTACTCTTCTCGCTTTGACATTCTATGAAAACATGTTGTTGTTGTTTCTTATCCCACTTGGCTGGCCAAGCCCACGAGCCCATACGTGCTCATGATTGAAGGGGAAGGAAGCAGCTTCTGTTGTGATGGAGCACCCCCGTAGTTAGAAGTCGAACTTTGGCTCCGTGACGCTCTTACAGTCATAGGAGACCGGGACCTACGGCTTAAAGTGGATTCCGAACCACTACAAACATCCATGGCACCGCCGGGATTCGAACCCGAAATCTGTGGCACCGAGCGCCAGAGCGCTAGACACTCGGCCATTCAGGTCCCAAATTTGAGTATGCCAACGGCACGTGATGTTCCCAGGTGGTCACCCACCCAAGTACTGACCACGTCCAATGATGTTTGACGTCGGTGATCTAACGAGAACCGGTATATTTAGCATGGTATGGCCGTTGGCCCGTGAAAACATAAATCTTGCCTATGAAGGAAAAAAAGAGTTTCGGTACTTTTAAACACAAGGTATTCAAAAATAATTTTGGAGGAAACCAAAAGTAAGCCATCTGACGCAACATTAAGTTATGCATAATGAAATGCTGTTTATGTTATTCAATTGAGTCGCCTCAAATAGACTGCACGTGTTATTGGTGTGAATAACAGCTGCGTTTTGAGCTTTATCAGTTACCAGCTGCAATTCACTGTGAAGATGCCGAAGAAAAGTATTGCTTAATACGGGGATGGCCAACCCAAATGATCTTGCGGGCCACTTTGGAAATGCATCCTAACTCAGCGGGCCCCACAAACAAAATTATATAATCACATATTAGATTTAGACCCACGGTAGACATGAAGTAGAGTGAAAATTCAAACGTAATGATTTCTTATTGTTGTGTTTACTATTATTCTAACATGTAAACGTATATAAAAATAATAATTAACTAATTCTAAAGAAATATATAACACTCAAAATGAAATATAAAAAATATATAAATATAAACGAAATAAAAAAAAATGAATCATTAAAAAATATTTATTTTACAAATGCGATAGTTGTTTCTCCACTCGTTCACTTAACTTTTGCACATCGATGCGCGCATTATGAGTTCGCAGAATAGAATTTAATTATTCTGAGAACTTACAACTGTAAACTCATAAATGAAACAGGCGAAATCTATCCTATATTCGCAAGAATATTATTTTAAAATCAAAGTTAATTTTTGAATATATGGATGCAAAAATAATGTATTTTTTAATACATTGATTTTTATTACTTTCGCCATTATAAAATAAATATATTTTGTAAAAGTGGGATAGATCTCACTGGGCGGAAAATTGTTCAAGGCAGGCCATGAATTGGCCACCCCTGGCTTAACACTTAAAACGAAAAAACAATGAAGAATTAGGTTAGAGGTATAAATATATGGCAACATTTAATTCAGATGGTCTTGGCCTATCCTTTATTTTTCGAATAGTTAATTATGATGATTAATTTTGTTTTACTATTTTCCATTTCCATTTGTTAGAGAGAAATCTTTAAAAATGCTATTAATAAATTTTAAAATTGGATGAAATAAAATATTGATGTATTAAAGGCTTATAGTTAATTGCTTTATTTTGAAAAATTAAAAAAAAATACGAAAATATCTTACGGAATTTTTTTTATGGAAATCTTTATTGCATTTATACTTACAATTATAGAACTTTTTAATAATTTTTTTGGTAATAAAAATTTCCAAAATATATGTTAAAAACTGCAATTATTATTTAAAATAAATCTCAAATTTTATGATCATTCTTATGATATATTTGATATTAAAAAAGTACATTTATGTAACCTTGAGTAAATTGAATTAATTTTTAATGAGATTATTTTAATTACCACTGAAAAGTAATTATTTGCTCAATGCTCTTTTTTGCCTTTCAAACAAACAAAAAAAAAAGCTTTTTATATGGATTTTTTTTTTATATTTTCTAAGTAAGTATTTAGGTTAAACTCTTTCCAGAAAGTTAATTTTTCAAAAAAAAAGGAAAGGAAAAAAAAATATGCTTTCACAAAGTTGTATTCAGAATTTTTTTTCCCAACATGTTTACAAGCTCAAAAAGTTCAAAATAAATTAGATTAAAAATAGTAGAGTGAAAAAAAATCAGCAGAAAAAAAAAATTTTGAAGAAGCATTTTACGGCTATTAAAACTTCATTAATTATTTGGATTTTGTATTAATCACTTAAGATCTGCAAACTGAGAAATGATTTTTTTTCAAAGTAATTTCTATGGTGTCTTAAGAGTTCACTTAAATAACTATTAGCAAAATACTTTCTACTCAAAATAATTTGGAAAATTAGTATTAAAAGAAGATAAGTCCAAAAACTTGCTCGAAAACAAAATTTAATCAAAATAATGGATATCTTATCTTTAAATTTTTATAATAAAAAATCCTTTTTACTTTTTAATGATGAAAAAAATCATACAATGAAATATTTTAAGAAACCTTAATGATATTTTATTTCTGTTATATTTTCAGGGTATACAAATGGGGTATATATTTTCAGGGTATTAAAATGTAACATATTAAACAGAAAAAAACATAAATGCTCTTTTAAGTATTGTTTAAATCATGTTGTTTATCCCAACAATTAAAAAATTATAAGTTTAGTTTTAAAGATAATATTTTAAAATTAAAAATGTTATGTTTTTGATAATTCTGCTATGCATATTATTATTAATATAAATATTTAAGTTAAAATCACAACTGTCCATTATCTACAATTTTGGGAACATCTGATAAAGAAACAAATTGAAATTTTATAGGAATTTTATATATAATATCTTTAGTAATATGGCTGCTACATTTATGTACAGAAATCCTAAGTTTATTCATTTAATTTTTTTGTAATAAGAGATCAATAAATTTTACTTTTTACTTTATAATGACGGAAAAAGTTCATACAATGAAATATTTTAAGAAAGTTTAGTAGCATTTTATTTCTGCTTTGTGTTCTGGGTATGAAAATGTAGCAAAAAAAAACATAAATGCTCTTTTAAGCGTTGTTTAAATCATTCTGTTTATCCCAATAGTTAAAATTTATAAGCTTAGTTTTATAGTTAATAGTTTAAAATTAAAAATGTTATTTTTCTAATAACTCTGTCATACATATTATTATTTAATATTTAAGTTGAAATCATAACTGCATCTTAACTACTCTTACCTGCTATTTTTAGAACATTTGATAGGGAAGTAAATTAAAATTTTACAGGTATTTTATATATAATATCTTCAGTAATATGACTGTTATACTTATCATACAATGAAAAACACAATACAATCTTAAAATGAAATATTTTAAGAAACCTTAATAATATTTTTTTTCTGCTGTATTTTCAGGGTACTAAAATGTAACATATTAAACAGAAAAAAACATAAAGGCTCTTTTAGGTGTTATTTAAATCATGATGTTTATCCCAAAAGTTAAAACTTATGAGTTTAGTTTTATAGCTAATATTTTAAAATTAAAAATGTAATTTGTTTGATAATTCTACTATACATATTATTATTTATATAAATAAATAAGTTGAAATCACAACTGTCTCTTGACTTCTCCTATTTACTATTTTTAGAACATTTGATAAAGAAACAAATTAAAATTTCATAGGAATTTTATATATAATATCTTCAGTAATATGACTGTTATGTATATGTACAGAAATCCATTTTCAGTAATGTAACTGCTAAATTCATGTATAGAAATAATTAGTTTATTGATATAACTCTATAAGTGTTATAAAATGTCGTACTTTTTAAAAAAAAATTGTTTGATTTTATTTGAAAGAAAATTTAATTAGTTTATCTATGAAAAATCTATTAATAATATAATTTGTCTAGAGTGTAAATATAGAATTTAAAGCAGAGAGTAAAATGATTACACTTTTTTATAATTCATTTTAGTATATTTTTAAAGTATTAGTTGTATAAAAGAGTTTTTATTAAAAATTGAAAAACAGTTTTTATCAAAAATTGAAAAAACAGTATAGAAAAATAGTTATCAAAAATTAATAATGTATATATACTTGATTTTCCATTTTTAAAAACTATGAAAACATTTTCTTTTCCGTTGGGAAAATAAGAATTTTTAATGTACAAGTTTTTCAAGTGAAAAGTATAAAGAAAATTATGAAAATATGAAGAAAATAGATGATAATGAAGAATAATAATGTTGATTAGAAATAATGGTGTTTGAGTAAGGATATTTGTTAATATTTATAAAATATTAATTTTAATTGATTTCTTGTAAACGAAATTATTATATTCACCCTTTTTCACAAATTTAAATAAAATTTATGTTGTTTTAAAGTACCGAAATATGATGAATATCAAATTAAAAAAAAATATGGTAAAAGATAATGAGAATATGACAAAAATAAGAAAATAAAATAAATAAGAATACAGCAGCATATTAAGGATACACTCGTATTAATTGGTTGCTTATGTTATAAAGAGACATGCTTTTTTTATATTTGAACAGGATCTAGCAATAACCTATCAGATTACATTAAAGAAATTCATGATTTTATCAATTTTATTAATCAGATATTGACTAGCAGGATTTAATGCTTTTTATTATCAAATTAATTGCATGATACAAAAATTTCATATAATATTTATTTATTTAATATATATATATAAATCGTAATTAAAAATGTTTCCTCAACTCATTTTGTTTAAATGTATCATTTTATTTAATAATCAACACTAGTAGTTATTATGAATTATTTATTGAACTGCGAACGTAATTTGAGTGCCAGCAGAGAAAAGGGCCCAATGATGAGTAGTTTAAGAATTCCAGGAAAATCGGTTTTCATTACTGCATTTGGAATACCTGGCCATTCCCTAACTGAGCTTTGGAATATGCGCAGATTTCAGACGGAAATAATTAAGTTTTCATGAATTTTCGAGAAAAAAAGGAATTAATAATGCCCTTTGCATTCCTACATATTTCTCGAATTCTATTTAATAAGTCCTTTTCGAATATATTTGAAGATCGTAGAAAATGTGTTCATCGCTTTAGGTGCCCTGACTTCCACGACTTTATTGTTCAATTCAGTTTTATTTGCAGAAATATGTCTATATATGATGGTAATAAAAGCTCCTAAGAACTTTTATTTTCCAATTCAATAGTTTGGAGTGGGTTATAACATAATTAAATCTAATTTGTTTAATTTAGATGTTAAGAAATAGTTTGAATGGTTATCTGTGTAAAGAGTACTGAATATTTTATGCATAATATTCATTATTTTGCTTAGCTTTATAAATTGCTATTGCAACGCGATGATTTGAAATGAAATACCAATATTAGCTTAATGTTTTAAACAAAATAGAAAAATATTATTCAATCAATTTATTCATACATTAAACATTAAAAATTGTTGAACTAAATTCGAGTTTAAATATTGTGAAAGTCAGTATAATATCCATACATATATATATGGCAGTATTTTTTCTAGATCTTAATATAGATTATGACTGGTTTTTTTTTTAAATTTCTGTGTTAAATTTCAAATGAAACTATAGCATTTTAGAATCAATAAGAGAATATTTCAAATACCATAAATCAGTTTAGTTTATTGATTTTAATTGAAACCAATTTATTCAAAAACAAATGACAACAACTAAATTTATAATTGGTATATTTTAAAATTCTTTTAATTAAAAGTCGACAATTATAGTATTAATAACGGAATTATTTATAAATATTATGTAAAAAAAAGTAGAAAAATAAAAATTATTTCAAATGAAATAATTATATAATTTTATAGCACTGTAATACGAGATAATATACGATATTGATCATTCTACATTTGACAAAAATAGTAATAATTCATTGTTAAGTAACTCTCCAATAATTATAACTTATCTAATGTATGAATCTTAAAACTGTAATTAAGACATAAAATTCTGCTGAATTAAAAAATATGCATTTTAATATACATAAATATGAATTTTAATAAGTCTTTGAAAATGATGCCTATATTTTTTCTTCTAAATTTTATATTTCCATATCATTTAAAAAAAAAAAATTATAGTAAATTTTAACAATATTTTATATTTATTTATTTGGATAATGCTATTAAAAATTTTCCTGGTGTTATTATTTCAAAACAAAGATTCAAATATCAAAATTGTTTTATAAATTATTGAAATTCAATTTAAATATATATATATATATATATATATATGTATGCCTTGATAGCCGAGTGGCTAGCACTCTGGACTCGGTGCCATAATGTTCGAGTCCCGACGGTGCCATGAATGTTAGTAGTGGTTCGGAATCCACTTTAAACCATAGGTTCAGGTCTAATATGATTGGTCTACCAGTCTAATATGATCGTAAAGCATTTTCAGAGGTGCTAAATGAGTAACAGCGATGCAGTCCTTGCTTATGGCATAAATATTAACTCTTTTTGTATTAGAACAACAATATATGTATAATTTTAAATAATAACTTACTCGATGTCTAATGATAGCATGGGTAAAACTATCATATTTGGGGTTTTGAATGATTATAATGTACCAATAAATTTGGTATTTTTAACATGTTTAAGGGAAAAGAAAAAATATCTTCAAAAGAAGAAAGCCATTTTATTTTTAATCATCAAGCCCGTAAACACATTAAATGTACTTTTATGCTCAAAAGCCTAACTTACCTTAGACAACAATTAATAGACTTGGTTAAACGAGGCATATAACTAACGCAAGTCTATCCATTTGCCATTGATAGCTACTCAATTAAATTGATATATTTATTCTTAATGTCAAAAAAAAATTTATTTTTTTTTTAATTATTTTTTTTGGAAAAACAAATTTATTGGATTTTTCTTCGAGTGCGAACAAACAGGGTGAGAGAAAAAAAAAGTTTCAGGTCTAACCTTCACGATTCACCATTATATAAATAAATAATGTCTGAAAAGCAAATTAATTAATATCTCATCGACAAATTTACCTTAAAAAAAATAAAAAAAAGAAGGGGAAACATTTTTTGTGGACATACACAAAGAGAAGGGGGTGTTGCTTTTCACTTTACTTCATTTACTCCCTACCCTAAACTCGATCGCTCTGATATGCCTCTCTCCCTTAATGCACGATCATTAACCGATGTCCTTTCCTGGAGAAATACTTGGTTCCATGTAATAGGTTCCCAAAGTTAAACATAGGACAAAAAAGAGTAAAAAAATAGGGGGGGTTTTAAACGGACAAAGAGAACCGGTTTTCGTTGACCTATCCCTGCAGGTCAATTCCGATTAGCACATGTTCTCGAAATGAAGCACGATTAACGAATCCTGCTGTGGCGTCTGGCGGGATGGATTTTTGTTCTTTAATATGATTCAGAAGTAATATTCCAGATTCAAAAATAGCGAAGGGTGAAATTTATATGTTAGCTATCTACACCCAAACACGTCTGTTTGACAAAATTCTTGGCAGAGTGGAATCCACGGAATCATTCTGTCTCAATTTTCTGGTCTATTTTTAACCCCAAAAACTATCGTACATATAGTCATTCACATAAAAAATTTTGCAACATTTTTTTGTCTATCATGCTCTAAAAATGTATTACAAGCTGAAGTTATGTATATATATATATAAATACATATATATTGTTAAATGTAATTTACATAAAAATCTAATATATCCTTATGCTTTTATATGATTCATATTTTATGTATATTAAAGGAAGGACAATGAGTTTTAAAATATTATAGGAGAAACTACTCCGCATTTGCGGGTAGAATAGGATAAAATCTGGTGACAAACTCAGCAATTTGTTTGAATTTTAATGTGAGAAGTTTTAAAGCACACTAAAGTAATCTATATCTACTTTCTCAGTTTCTGAAGCCAATGAATAATATGTAATTATATAGTAGTATATGTAATATACACTGAAGTGACAAAAGTCATGGGATAGCAATATGCAAATTTTCAGATGGTAGTAGCATCGCGTAGAACAGGTATAAATGCGCAGTGCTTTCGCAGAGCTTTCATTTCTGTTCAAGTTATTCATGTGAAGAGGTTTTGACGTGATGATGACCGCACGACGGGAATTAACAGACTTTGA
>BPLQ01011454.1:51726-84226 GCA_021605075.1 Caerostris darwini
TTCCTCCCTACCCTAAACTCGATTAATCTGATTTTCCTCTCTCTCTCTCTTAATGCACGATCGTTAACCGACGTCCTTTCCTGGAGAAATACTAGGTTCCATGTAATGGGGTTCCAAAGTTAATCATAGGACTAAAGGGGTAAGAAAAAAAAGCGCGGCAACGAATCAAAGAGAACCGGTTTCATTGACCAATCACTGCAGATCAATTCCGAATAGTGCATGTTCTCGAAATGAAGCACGATTAAGAAATCCTTCTGTGGCGTCTGCAGGAATGGATTTTTGTTCTTTAATACGATTCAGAAGTAATGTTCCAGACACAAATATACCAATTATGAAATGTGTGTCTTAGCTACCTGCAGTCAAACACGTCACTCGTTGTCTGTTCGACAAATTTCTTGGCAAGGTGGAATCCACCGACTTTCTGTCTGAACTTTCTAGTCTATTTTTAACTCCAAAAAACTATTGAACATGTAGTCATTCACATAAAAAGGAATGCCAAATTTACCATATTTTGCAACATTTTTTTTATCTATTATGCTCTAAAAATAACAAGCTGAAGTTATATATATTGGTAAATGTAATTTGCATTACAAATTGAAGCCAAAATCTAATAATATTAATGCTAGTGTATGATTCACATTTTATGTATATTATAGGAAGAACAATAAGTTTTGAAGTACTTTAGGACAAATTACTCTGCATTTGCGTGTAGAATGGGAGAAAATAATTTGACAAACTCTGCAAGTAGTCTGAATTTTGACGGGACTTTTAACGTAGGCTATCACAATCTACATCTACTATCCTAGATTCTGATAGCAATGAGTGATATGAAATTATAGCAGTGTTTAGTAGTATATGTAGTATATATATATACATAAAATTGTAGTAAAAACGTAGTATATATATACATATATATATATATATAGTAATAGATGGAGAATATGTATATAAATTAGTTTCGTTTTATAATTATTTAAAGTATATAGTTATGACGCCAATAGTGCATTAGAAGCTGCATCCCTTAATCCTTCTTCTTTGTTAAAAAATAATTAAAACTAAATTACATCAAAAAAAAAAGAAAAAAAAAGGAAACATTTTTCGCGTACGTAGACCACAAAGCGAAGGGGGGTCCTCTCTTCACTTCATTCACTCCCTACCCTAAACTCGATTAAACTGATTTTCCTCTCTCTCTCTCTCTCTCTTAATGCACGATCATTAACCAATGTCCTTTCCTAGAGTAATGCCTGGTCTCCATGTAATGGGTTCCCAAAGTTAATCATAGGACAAAAGGGGTAGAAAAAAAGGGGGGGGGAATCGAATCAAAGAGAACCGGTTTTCGTTGGCCAATCACTGCAGGTCAATTCCGATTAGTGCATGTTCTCGCAATGAAGGACGATTAAGGAATCCTCCAGTGGCATCTGCTGGGATGGACTTTTGTTCTTTAATATGATTCAGAAGTAATGTTCCAGTCTCAAAAATAGCAAAAGGTGAATATATCTTAGCTACCTACACCCAAACACGTCGCTCGATGTCTATTCGACAAATTTCTTCGCAGACTGGAATCCACCGACTTTCTGTCTCAATTTTCTAGTCTATTTTTAACTCCAAAAAAAACTATTGAACTTATAGACATTCACATAAAAAGGAATGTTCATTTATCATTTCAAAAATAAAAATTATTCTAATAAGTTTTAATAATATTTTATACTAATTTATTTGGATAATGTTATTAAAAAATTTCCTGGTGTTATTATTTTAAAACAATAATTCGAGTTTCAAAATTGCTTTATAAACGAATTAATTTAGTATATATATATAAATATAAATTGTTTTATCTTAGTTTTATCCATGTTATCTATGATGACTATCATATTTGGTTTTTGAATGATTGTAATGAACCAATAAGTTTTGTATTTTTAACATGTTTAAGAGAAGAGAAAAAATATCTTCAAAATAACACATCTCATTTTATTTTTAATGTTCAAGTACGTAAACACATTAAATGTTCATTGAAGTCGAAAAAGCTAACTTACCTTACAAATCTTAATTAATCTAATTGGTAAACGAGGCAGATAACTAACGCGACCCTATCCATTTGCTATTGATAGCTACTTAATTAAAATGATATATTTATTCAGAATGCTCAAAAAAAATATTTTTTGAATAACACATTTATTGGATTTTTTTCGAGTGCTTACAAACAGGGTGATAGAAAATAAAAAGGGGGTGCGTCTAACCTTCATGAAACCATTATATAAATAAATAATGTCTGAAAAGCAAATTAATTAATCTCTGCTCGAATAATTTACCTTACAAAAAAAAAGGTAAATACTTTTTGCGGGCACATGGACACAAGAGAAGGAGGGGTTCTCTCTTCACTTCACTTCATTTACTACCTACCCTAAACTCGATTAATCTGATTTTTCTTTCTCTTAATGCACGATCATTAACCGATGTCCTTTCCTGGAGTAATGCCTGGTCTCCATGGAATAGGTTGCCAAAGTTAATTATAGGACAAAAGGGGTCGAAAAAAAGGGGGGGACGAATCAAAGAGAATCAGTTTTCGTTGACCAATCACTGCAGGTCCATTCCGATTAATGCATGTTCTCGAAATGAAGGACCATTAAGGAATCCTCCTGTGGCGTCAGCTGGAATAGATTTTTGTTCTTTAATATGGTTTCTGATGTAATGTTCCAGACTCAAAAATAGCAAAGGGTGAAATGTATATCTGGGCTACCTACACCCAAACACGTCTGTTCGACAAATTTCTTCGCAGGGTGGAATCCACAGACTTTCTGTCTCAATTTTCTGGTCTATTTTTAACTCCCAAAAAATATGGAACATGTAGTCATTCACATAAAAAGGAATGTCCATTTACCATTTCTTATATATATATATATTCTATTTCTTATATATATATATATATTCTAATAGGTTTTAACAATCTTTTATACTTATTTTTTTTAAAAATTTTATAAAAAAAAATTGCTGGTGCTTTTATTTCAGAACAACAATTCAAATTTCAAAATTGTCTTATAAATTATTCAATATACATATATCTATAAAATATATATTTTTTATTCATGTTATCGAATGATAGCTTCGGTAGAACTATCGTATTTAGTTTTTGAATAATGTTTTGAATAATGTGTATAATGTGGCAATAAATTTTGTATTTTTAACATCCTTAAGATAACAGAAATGATGTCTGAAAATACAAGCAACACACAAAATAACACATGCCATTTTATTTTTAATCATCAAGTACGTAAAAACATTAATTGTTCATTGAAGACCAAAATGCTAACTTACCTTGCACAACCCTAATTAATCTACTTGGCAAACGAGGCAGATAATTAACGAACCCTATCCATTTGCTATTGATAGATACTTAATTAAATTGGTATATTTATTCACAATGTCAAAAAAAAAATATTTTTTTGGAAAACTCATTCTTTGGATTTTTCTTGGAGTGTGAACGAACAGGGTGGGACAAAAAAAAAAATGTTTCCATCTAACCTTCTCGAAACCATTATATAAATAAATAATGTCTGAAAAGAAAATTAATTAATCCCTGCTCGAATAATTTACCTTCAAAAAAAAAAAAAAAAAAAAAAAAGCGTTTTTTCGGTCACGTAGACACAAAGAGAAGGGGGTGTTCCTCTTGAATTCACTTCATTTACTCCCTACCCTAAACTCGATTAATCTGATTTTCCTTTCTCTTAATGCACGATCATTAACCGATGTCCTTTCCTGGAGTAATGCCTGGTCTCCATGTAATAGGTTCCCAAACTTAATCATGGGACAAAAGGGGTGAAAAAAAGGGGGTGGGCAGTGATCGAATCAAAGAGAACCGGTTTTCGTTGACCAATCACTGCAGGTCAATTCCGATTAGTGCATGTTCTCGAAATGAAGGACGATTAAGGAATCCTCCAGTGGCGTCTTCTGGGATGGATTTTTGTTCCTTAATATGATTCAGAAGTAATGTTCCAGACTCAAAAATAGCAAAGGGTGAAATGTATATCATGGCTACCTGCACCCAAACACGTCTGTTCGACAAATTTCTTGGCATAGGTGAATCCACCGACTTTCTGTCTCGATTATCTAGTCTATTTTTAACTCCCTAAAACTACTGAACATGTAGCCATTCAAATAAAAAAGAATGCCAAATACTTAGAATATATTCTATGTTGCAACATATATAAAATTAATTTTTTTAAAATTTCTTATGCTCTAAAAAAGGTATTGCAATCTTTTTGTCTCAATGTTAGAGCCTATTTTTAATTCCAAAAACTACTGAACGTAGAGTCGTTCAAATAAAAAAGAATGTCAAATATTAAGAATATATCCTAGTTTGCAACATATATAACATTCATTTTATTTCAGTCTCTTATGCTTTAAAAATGTATAGCAAGCTGAAGTTATATATATATATATCTTTTTTTGTCAAATATAATTTATTAGATTTTGGCTTCAAGTTTTAATGTAATCTTAATGCTATCATATGATTCATTTTTTATGAATGACCTGGAATTTTAAACGAATTTTTTAGGGGGCCGAGTGGCTAAGGCTCTGGCGCTCGGTACCATAGGGTTCCAGTCCCTACGGTGCCATGGATGTATGTAGTGGTTCGGAATCCACTTTAAACCGTATGTCCCGGTCTAATATGATCGTAAACATGTACTAATATGATCATAAAGCGTTGTGAGAGTAGTGTTACTCGCGTCCGTAGCCTATCTTCAAGCTACACGTGCCACTTGGGTAGTGCTAAATAAGTAACAGTGGTGCAGTGGTTGCTTATGGCATAACGATTAATTGTATTTGTATTGACAGTTGTATTAGAACAACAATATAGATTATATATATATATATATATATATATATATATATATATAAGTTTAAATATATATAATTTTAAATAATAAATTACTCTGCGTCTAATGATAACTATCATATTTAGTTTTTGATTTATTATAATGTATAAATAAATTTTCTATTTTTAACATGTTTAAAAGAACAGAAAAAATATCTTAAAAATAAAACATAACATTTTATATGTAATCATCAAGTACGTAAACACATCTCAATTTTCTAGTCTATTTTTAAATTCAGAAACTATTAAACATATAGCCATTCACATAAGATTTTGCAACATATATAACATTAATTTTGCTTTTGTCTCTTATACTTATATTGCATGTTGAACTTATATTTCTCTTGTGTTAAAATATAATTTATTTAAAAACTTGAAGCCGAAATCTAATAATTTTAATGCTGCTATATGATTAATTTTTTTTGAATGGCTTGGAATTTTTTAGGAATTTTTATGGGATCTGAATATTTATCAGACACTGAAATTAATAAAAAGAAACGGGAAGAGCGTGCAGACAAAATGCGTGCTTAATGATTTAAGACTGCAAAGAAATTTCTCGTTTCTTACTGTAAAAAAAATCCATAAATTGAAAATTATTTTTGTGTATTAATATATTTTTTGAACAATAATACATTTTGTTGTACTTTTAATGTAATTCATAGAAAAAAAATTATGCACGGGATTGGATAATTCTGTTAAATTATCACAGATAATTTCTCTTTTACTGTTTATATTTACATTAAATTTAATGTATGCATATTGTTGTCCCGCAGTAACTCCGTTCAACATGATACAGTTATTGAACATAACTTAAAGATAGCTATTAGATTAAGTATAAAAATATGTACATTATTTGAACAACGTCATACGAACTTTGGTTTCTCTGTTAATCATCAAAATTTGAAACATTTTTTTTAAGTAATTGAAAAATTAGATAGCAAGAAGTATGGTTTTTTTCTATCAAATTTCACGTAATAATTTGACGTGCTTTGGGATTTTTTATTTTTTATTTATTTTTTTTTTTTGAAAAATCAATTTTTTTGAAACTCTGATTTTTTTAATCAAATCAAAGTATTGTTTGATTTAATTCAAATTATTTACAAAAAGAAAATGATTCAGACTTCAATTTGTTTTAAGTAATTTAAACCTTATATTTAATTGTATGTATTCTATTTTTTGAGAAAATATATCGAGTTTTGTAGGATTTTTTTTTTTTTTGGTTAATTCATTGATGTATTATTGCCCAAAATGTACCACTGACGCTGTAGAAGTTGTTCTAAAGTTCACAAGAAACGGGATAACAGTGAATTTTGACAAAAATTTTAAGATTTTCTTCTTTCAGTTTGAGTTAAGTGTCCAATTAGAGAAATCTGAAAATTTTAAATCAGGCTGTTAAGCTGCCATTGCAAAAGACACTTTCACAATTTTCAAGAAACTGCTCCTTCACAGAGAAAAATGTACTCTACTAAGAATGCACTATTTAATTTTACAATAATGATATATGAAGGCCCTGTTTTTAGTTTTAAATTACTATTTAAATATTTCACCATAAATAGAAATATCTTTAAAAAATGCAAATGGAATTTTTTTTTAAGTTAAAATTGTCATCAACTGAAAAACTAAATGTAACTGTGGTACCCTGTTATACTTATCCTTATACAACCATGATATGTATTACCTCAAGCACTGAAACCTTGTGGTTAGTGTAGTGGATTTCGAAACAGAGAGATGGTCATTTCAACAAACCAAACCAAAATGTAATTTTCCGCTGGGGTTGAACACAATAATTCAGTAACCTGAAAGTCTTTTTGTTGTTGTTAAGAGAGATAAATTACTCTCACACTTCAAATATCATTCTTGAGTCATTTTGATTCAAATGAAAAATGTGGTGCAGTGTATCAGGCTCTCAATGATGTACCTGAATAACTCTGAATTTGCTGCACATCTAACATTCTAGTGGCGAATGGCATAGCAGATCGAAGTATGTGGCAGTCAGTACAACACAACGACATCTTGACAATACAATGCCACAACAGTTTTTTCACAGCAGTTTAGGGCTTGCTGGATGGCTGACTGACTAGCGCTTTGGCGATCGGCACCACAGGTTTCGGGTTCGAATCCCGGTGGTGCCATGAATGTTTGTAGTGGTTCGGAATCCACTTTAAGCCGTAAGTCCTGGTCTCATATGACCGTAGAGCATCACAGAGCCCAAAACAGACTTATCACCCACATCATTCCCAATCTGTAAAGGGGCAACTCACCTCTAGGCACAGTGAAGTGATGTGATGTACTAGTAGCATTGCTTAATACTAAAATACATTACTACAAAAACAGTTGGATAAGAATCCTATATGCGGTGTGGTGTGGTGTGGTAGTAGAAGTAGTAGTAGTAGTAGTAGTAGTGGCAGTTAAGATTTGAAATTTTACAAATCGAAGATAACCGTTAATAACTTATTACAATGCTATTTTATTAGAATAAGAGTTCTTTAAATTAATTGTAATAATTTCTATGCTAAATTTTTTTCTAAGTTTTTTTCCAGTACTTATTTCACACATAAAACTTGTAGAAATTATTTTAATGTATTATGCATTAAATGGTTTTGTCTAAGATTTGAATTTAAAGCTTAAGAAAATAAATTTACAAATTAATATGCTTTTTTTTAAGAATATGTAATAATATAATTTTTTTACAATCTCATTTCAGTACAATGGTGATATCAGAATGCATTTACCTCAAGATAAAATTTATTAGAAATATAATCGAATTAGAACAGACAATATTTTATGTATAATGAATTATATAATTAAAAAAATATTTCAACAATTGTATTATATAACAAATAATTCCTTAATCATATTAAATCATCAAGTAAATAATTAATAAAAGAAATATAAACGAAATTATAATTTCCATAATTGAATGCAAATTCAGAATAAATTAGAATATAATAATAGGTAATATCCTTTTAATATTAATTATTAATGAAAGTGTTAATAAAAACGATATTCATCTATGTAATTTAATTTATAACCTAAATTTTAACAAATTTGTCATTTATTTAAATTCATTTATTTTAAGTAGTAATAGATATCGACATTTAAAGTTTTTTCTTTTTTTTTGATTCAATAGTTTCGAATTAAACAAAGTTAAGATACTTAAAAATTTTTCTGCATATTACCCATTAATTGTTATAATTTGAAAAAAAAACTCCATATTTAAATAACATTGTTTTCAAGAGCATTCAAATATTATATTTAAATAAATGCAGAAAACTTTGTTCTTAATTTAATAAAATATCCTTTTAAATACTTTGACGACTGTAAACATACGGATTTTATTTAATGAGGCACTCCAATTTTCCTCCTGCATAATTGCATTTCAATAAACTAAAAAAAACCTATTCTTATAATGAATTCTGTTCATACAGAAGTCGTATTCAGTGACATGGATTTTAATTCATTTAAGATTTCTTTAATATGTTAATTTCATTAATGGATTTCTAAAGCGTTGTTCATGAAGTTAAAACTCCTTTTTTTTTTTTTTTAAGTATTTTTAGTTTTTCCTATTTGTTAGAAATAAATTAAGAGGTAAAAAAGCAATAAGTATAATCCATTTATCTCAAGAGCACTAGAAATTGAGCAAAATTTGAAATTACTTTAAGTGAACATACGGAACAGAAGTTTTCTTCGATGGAATAAAAGATTATATAATTAAATAAAAGAATTTTTTATTTTATATTCAGCTAATATTGATTAAAATAAATTAAAATGAAGATTACAATTTAATGCATTATGTTTTTATAAATATTTTTAATGTAGTAGCTGCAGGGAATTTCAAAAAGAATTTAATTTGAATTTTTCACTCATGTCCATAAATTAAGGATAATGAAGTTCAGGCAAACAAAGAGACAGAAGCAAAACAAATTTGACTTATTTGTAAAGTCTATTTATTAAACAAAAGGTAAAGAGCAAAAAAGATGATATATGTTTGACATAATTAATAAAAATTGCGATTTTTCCTCCCTGGAGCAAATTTCAAAAAAGAACCTATTTACAAAAAACAGTATAACATGGTTAGTATGATGGTTAATATGGAGTATGTCTCCCGGACGATGCAATACAGGCCTTGCAACGCCTAGGCATGCTGAGTATCAAATTATCAATCTGATCTTGGGGAATATTACACCACTCATCAAGCAATGCCCTCCGAATTTCCGGTTGACAGGTGGGAGGGGGTTCACGGGCTGCAAATCGTCGGCCAAGCATATACCACACATGCTCTATTCGATTCAAGTCCGGTGAGTATGCTGGCCAATCCATACGGGTGATATCCTCCAATTGAAGGCATTCGTCTACAATGTTTGCATGGTGAGGAAGCTGGTTTTCATCCATAAACAGAAATTCAGCACCCATGGCGCCCCGAAACAAACGTACATGTTGCTTCAGAAGGACATCATGATAGATGTAGCCTGTCATCGTTACACTCTGAACATGCAGGTCAGTTCTGGAACCAAGAATAATTCCTCCCCAAACGTGCCATCCTGCATCACCGTAACGGTGTCGTTCAATGGTGTTCTCTTGGTGGTAACGGGTATCTGGCGCTGTCCATATGAAAGTCTGGCGAGAATCAGACTGCAAGTTAAACCTGGACTCGTAGGAAAACATCACACCAGACCACTGTTGTGGTGTCCACAATACATGCTCTATACTCCAGGTTAATCGCAGGCGACAGCGAGTTGCGGTAAGCGGAACACATCTGACAGGCCTACGAGCATATAGACCAATGTGTCCTAAGCGTCTGTACACGGTCTGCCTTGAAACTGTCGTACCGGTAGCTGAAGAGAGCTGACGAGACAGGTCTGATGCTGTGGTCCGTCTGTTTCTTTTGGCAGTAACTCCTAAATACCGGTCCTCATTCGGCGTTGTAACTCGGGGGCGACCTGTGCTGTAACATCTACTCACATTACCATCATCTTGGAATCGCTGCCAAAGCCTGGAGATGACACTCTGGGCGATTCCAAGTTCCTCGGATACTTCCAGCTGAGTACGTCCACATGCCAGTCGTCCAATAATTCTACCACGTAAAAAATCATTCAAATGCTTCCTTTGTGCCAGAACTATGCGGTTATTGCACTGAGAGGGTTTTAAAGCGCTTGTGAACAATTTTACTTCTTTGCAACCATTCCTTATATACCCCTCTCTTACACTCTCGTCATTGTGACGTACTATCCGCGCCATCTGGTGGTTTCCTGTAATTTGCATATTCTTCTTCAAGATGTGTGTGATAATTCTACAGGTGAAATTTTTATTTTACAGTTCAATTTTTTGTGATTCTGAATTATCCTTAATTCATGGACATGAGTGTGTTATCATGCGTGATCATGGTGTTGTCCTGGTTAGGAGTCCGTGACGTATTCCAAAAAGGAGGGCCCGCAAATGAAACTATATTGCAAATTTTGGCGGAAAATGGTTGTTTGGGCCCCTTAACTCTTGAAATGATTTATGAAGTTTAGTTTCCCTTAGTTAGAAAACTTAACTGGCTATCTGGTCAGCTCTAACCTAATTCTTTTACTAATTTAAAAAAAATTATAATAAAATTTATAATAATCATAACATGTTTTTATTTCTGAAAACATGAAAGCAGTGACTTCAATACACTCCTCCTGTAGATTCTAATAGTCTTGGAGGCTGTCTTAGTGCTTTATAACTGTTCCATGAATAAGACAGAATTTAAAAAAAAAATCTTATTTCCAGTTTGATTTTTTTCATTGAATTAACCATGAAAATTCATTATGTCATGAAATGTTTAAGAAAATTAAATTATTTAGGAAATTTAAATTTAAATTTTTTTTCTCATGATGCAATGACAACCACCCTTCTTTCTTAACCAGCTTTACTTTATAACTTTATAATAGGAATGGCAGGTATGATGTATAACTTAGGGACAAATGATACCTTCAGTGGCAAAGAGGACATCAATTTGTCCATAATCTCTTCTGTGACACTGGAATCCATTGAAATATTCTTCACAAATAGAGTGAGTGAAGCACAGAGGAGGGAATTCATTACCAAACGTCAACTGCGGGGAAACATGAATTACTTTAATCCCGATGGAATTCATGTAATTGAATGTTTCAAAATAATTGCTCTGTTCAAAGATATGGCTGGCATTTACTGTTTGATAAGCGATTATATTGAGAGTTTGAAATTGTTTGAGAGCTTCAAATTTAATCTATGAACCCCCATCTACTTACTTTAATCATACGTTTTATTTTTATTAAAATAAGGATGTGAACATTTGAAAAAAATCTATATCATTCATTAAATGGATGGAAATTATTTTGACAATGCAAATAATCTCTATATAGTTAAATTATAAACTTATGAATAAAGCGAAATAATTTTGCAGTTCGCCAAATAATTGGATTTTAATTAGGAAAATTGGCGTTAAAGAACTGAAGAATTGGCGTTACTTATAACATATATTTCTACATTATAGAAATGAAGAAATATATATAAAAGTTTATTATATATGTCTTAAATTTATTATATATGCCCAAATATATGTTATAAGTAACACCAATTCTTCAATTCTTTAACGCCAATTTTTTTCCACTAGCTGTCATAAGTAAAGATTTAATTATTTTCATCTGTCATAAGTTATATCATTTCAAGCCATCATTATTAATTTCAAAGACATCAGACATCCATTATTTTCCTAAATAAATTAACATTCTGGAAAATAATTCTGACAGTCGGACGATTACAGTAAAGCTCACAGTGTAAGTATGATTCAAATATCCCAGAAAATTTACAATTTGAAAGCTTTCAAGAAACTTTGACATTTTGCAAGACAGGTGTAGATGAAACAGATTCCTGAGGCCCACATTTATCCCGGCCTTTGTGCTCGTGGGTGTGTGTTCAAGATATTGAATTTGCAATAAGCAATTGCATTTTCAGAAAGCTCTAAGTGAGAATAAACTCAGAATCTTCACAAAATTCCATTCGAAGGCTATATATATCTTTGGAATAGTTTACAGAATTGTTGAAGATTTCTTCTCTTATACAAATTTGAGAAATTAGGATCTTACGCATAACAAAAAGAGGTTGTAATATGAATTGGAGGAATAACTGATGAAAATCTTAGCATATAGTATTCAATATCAGCTACTTCGTTTTATAAAAATATGAAAAGTATTAATGCTATAAACTTTTCTTTTTCAATCATTTATTGTACTATTAATCATCAAATTAATATCCTTTTTTAAAAAATAAAATAATCATTTATTTATTTATAAATGATATATACTTATTTTAAGAAATTAGGTTCTTACGAATAATGAAAAACGATTCTAATATGAATTGGAAAAAGGACGATGAAATTTCTGGCATATAACATTTAATAGCAGCAACGCCTTTTTACAAAAATATAAAAAATATTTACTTTATAAACTTTTCTTTTTCAATCATTTATTGTACTATTTATCTTTAAATTCATATCCTTTTATAAACCTAATAAAATAAATAGGACCATAATGCAAATACATGTTTTTTTTTTATTTCTCAAGATTTGGATTCATCAAGTTCATTTAAAAACAGCGCTTTTTATGCAAACATATTGATCTAATTTTTGAACATTTTACATAAAAGTTAATTTTAATAATAATGTTTAAAAAAAATCCAAGTAATCAGTAATTTCATTTATTAAATATACTAATTTTAACAACTTTTTTTGCTGTTTGATTAATACTTTAAAATATTTTTGTACAATAAGTATTTTAAAAGAATTTTACAAAATTATATAAAAAAATTACCCTTTAAAATATTTTTGTACAAAAAGTATTTTAAAAGGTACAGTTTTTTAAATAATTTTGTAAGTAATAAATTACTTTTTTCATAAGTAAACATACTAATTATTTCTCGTAATAATTACTTTAAATAATTAAGAATTTTTGAATAGCAATAATTACTTTTTTCATCATAAAAAAAATTGCAAACCTTTCCATATTTTTAATTTTTCTAAACTAATATTAACCTGTATACATAAATTGCAATTTTTATGCCAATTATTTACAGTTTATTTTATTTATTTTTTTCTCATTACATTATAACCCTTATAAAAATTTACAGATACGTAAGTCAATTTAGACTTAGCCTTTAATTAAAAAAAATTACTTTGATGCAATTGCAAATGGTGCTAAATTATTTTTTGTGAAACATTCTGCCATTCCTAATAAACTAAAAATAAAAATCAATATTATCACTGCCTTGTTTCTGTATTTTAAAGCCGATATTGGGTGATATACATTTTTACTGTTTGGTTTAATTAATTTCATTATATTCAATTTAATTAATTTTAATGTTTAATTAAGTTATAAGCTTAATATAAATTTACATCAAATTGTATATTAAATATTTAAAACGAAATGTATGCAAATATTTCACATACTCACACAATACTTATATAAATACTTATATAATACTTAATACATACTTAAATAATAAAAATAGTTACTTATATTATAGAATTATTATATATTAATATAACTAGTTGAAGAAACATTTATTTAGATATTTTAAACTGTTTTGAAAATTTTTTTAGTGTTTTATGCTTCAAACTTAAAATGATTTTTGAACTGATAACAATTTAATTTAAATAAATTGATAAATTCTCCAAAGTCTTTTGCCCTTGCAATACAAATTATTTGAAAATTAAAATAAAAAAATGCTTATTATTAAATTAGCAGCCGTTCTATAAAAATGTTTTCATAATCAACCGACTGGCTTATTAATTGCCTCCACTGAAGGAAAAAAGAACACAGAAAATGATTTAACTAATACATTTATTGGATGTTACACTACTCTTGCAATAATTACAAACCATGAATGCTTTATTACATTTTCAAACTAAAATGAAAACAATTTATTGAAACCAGAAAAGAAAGAAAATGAAATCAGCGACATAAAGTTAGAACGTATTAAAACATGCTACGTTAACACATTTCGTAACAGAATTAACATTATATCCATCAATAAATTTTTATCTTTAATCATGTATTCTGATGAAATGTCATTTGCCACTGCAACGACATATATGTTGTATCTGAATTGGGATTACCCCGGTTACAACCTAGTACATTGGATACCCATTTTCCCACTATAATGTAGAAAAAACTAACATCGATTAGAGAAAGTTCTGAGTTATTTACATTCATTTACTTTTCCCAATATTCTAGAGGAAAATAATACATTTCTAGTCTACACAGTTACTATCATCAGCATAGACATGGACGATTTCTGTTCGGGTTTCGAACTGAACATCAAACAGTCTTTACATCCACCAGGGCAGCATACCCATACCCAAGCACTGTATCTATATAAAGATGCTCTAAAAGTGCATGTTAAATATTACTGCCTGTTTAATAATATGATGTGAAATAACTTACTTAAATAAATGTGTAAATATTATGTTTTAATTAAATAAATAATAATAGATCATCAAATTAAAATTATACTTAAAATGAAACCTCTTTAGATGTATTGCTTTTATATATTCATATAATAGCGGTGCTATTATTTTGTTTGCATTCAATCCAATGTCGAAAATATGGCAATTTAACATTAAGGATGTTAAATAACTTAATTTAAGTAAGTTATTTAACATCGTCAATGTTAAATTGCCATATTTTAGACTTTGGAAGGAATGCAAACAATATAATAGCCACCGCTATTATTACTTACCAAGTTATTACTTACATAATTAATTACACATATAATTAATTGAATTAATATTATGTTTTATTTAAATAAATAACAGTAGAGCATCAGGTTAAAAATAACCAATAATTTAAATATTGCAATTTAAGATTAACGATGTTAAATAAATACTTTTTCCTTTAACGCGGAACAAATTTCTGAAAGCGTCAAATATTAATTTTTTATTTTTTTGACACGTTTCAAAATTATCTTTCTAACGGCAAATGCATTAGCCACTTCCTACCAGAGCAAAGCAAGGTGGTTATTTATTCAAAAATAACATCTGTTTCAATCTGCCCCGACTTCTTGATCTTGCGGGCGGTCATTAAACACATATGAAATACGTGCGCAGTTTCTATTGGGCAATATTTACTCTCCTCCGAGGAAGGATGAAAGTTTATCTTTGATTTGTTTCTCGCGGCCCTGTGTGTTTATCCAGCGGGGTATTTAAAGAGGAAGATCCATTTGTAGCTCATTTGCATTGCTAAACTATATCGTTAGTTTTAAAGCCTGGGCAAAATCAGTTTTATTCAACTGAATATTTTATCGATTAATGCATTCCCAAAATTTTACCTGACACAAACTGAGCAAACAGCAATAAAAATGCTTTTGCACCGAAAAATGATGATGGAAATTGGTTTTGACAGTCGTTCTCATACATCATTGTTATTTCCTGGCCGTCTTGTAGACAAGATGCATCCGCGGATAAAAGTGAAAGTATTTGCCATTATCTTGTGGAGGAATTTCTGCGAGGCTTGATGAAAGCGAAACATGTATAAAAGATGAAGCGATGGTGTGATATAAATCAGTTGTTTTGAGTGGATAACTCAGTTTGGTATATTTGGAAGTTTCAGTTTCAAAGCATGTTTACATCAATACAGGGCTGTGGTGTTGGGGATCCAGATTTTTTTTTTTTACTCTTAACACATCTTACTGCAGGCAAAGAAGCTTGGTGAATACATCGTTGGACTTCCAATTTAAGGATGTTGGGTTCGTTTATCAGGTTGTTTTGAGAAAATTTGACGTCTAGTAGTTCAGATAGCTATGAAAGTATATACCAATTGACATTATGAGGAAGATATGTATTGTTTTAGATATGTATTGTTTGGTATTTAGTTGTTTTAAATATATAAGATAGCTTGGTATCTAGTGCACCTGCAGTTTTACAGCACCTTTACTAGATATAGTGCTGAGGTATGGGTATACTGCCCTGGTGGATATAAGGTGTAGTGTTCAGTTCATAAACCTCTTTTTTCATTAGTATACAAACTAATCTATTAGATATTATAGAAATAATTTTAAACTGTTTCATATGAAATATAAAACAGTTTAAAAGGCTTACAGAATATTTTACACCAATAAATCAGAACTAAAATAAATATTAACAAGCATCAAGTTAAAAATGTCAATTAGAACATCAAATTAAAAATGTCCCGAAAAGAATATTAAAATTAAAATGAAAATGAAAATTAATAAATATGAATATTATATCTTTAATAGCATTGCTTTTATATTTTTATATAACAGAACTGTTATTGTTTTGCTCACATTCTTTCCAATGTCTGAAATATTGCAATTTAACCTTAACGATGTTAAATAAATACTTTTTCTTTCTTTTAACCCGAAACAAATTTCGGGACGCCACAAATATTAAACTTTTTTTGTGTGCCACGTTTCAAAATTTTCTTCCTTAACCACAAATGCATTAGCCACTTCCACCAAGAGCCAAGCAAGGCGGTTATAAATTCAAAAATAATTATTTTTCAATCTGCCCCGACTTCTTGATATTGTGGCGGTCATTAAATATATATGCAATACGTGCGAAATTTCCGTTGGGCAATATTTACTCTCCTCCAAGGAGGTTTATCTTTGAGTTGTTTCTCACTGCCCTGTATGTTTATCCAGCTTGTTATTTAAAGATCAGATCCAATTGTAGCTCATTTACATTGCTAAACTTTATCGTTAGTTTTAAAGCATGGGCAAAATCAGAACTGAGTTTTATTCCACTAAAGATTTTATCGATTAATGCATTCCCAAAATATTTCCTTGACACAAATTGAACAAACAGCGACAACAATGCTTTTGCACCGATGGAAATGATGATGGAAATTGGTATTGACTGTCGGTCTCATACATCATTGTTATTTCTTGGCCATCTTGTCAACAAGATTCTTCCGTGGATAAAAAGTGGAAATATTTGCCATTATCTTGTGGAGGAATTTGTGCAAGGCTGGATAAAAGCGAAACATGTATAAAAGATGAGACGATGGTGTGATATAAATGAGTTGTTTTGAGTGGATAACTCAGTTTGGTATATTTGGAAGTTTCAGTTTCTAAGCAAGTTTACATCAATACAGAGATGCGGTGAGGGGATTCAGATTTTTCTCTTTTACTCTTAATACATCTTACTGCAGGCAAAGAAGCTTGGTAAATAGATCGCTGGGTTTCCAATTTAAGGGTTTTCGGTTCATTTATCGCGTTGTTTTGAGACAGTTTGACGTCTAGTAGTTCAGATAGTTATATAAGTTTATAGCTATCGGAACTACGAGGTATTAAACTATTTTTAGGTACGTAATTACTTTTAAGATTTATATTACTTTTGTATGATTTGAAATAAAGTAGTTAAGTTTTCTAGCAGTTTCTTTGTTAAAATAATTTAATGATAATTTATATCTTTTCATTTTGGTATGACTTCAATAATGATAATTTTTTTTTAAAATTAATATATTAATATTTAAATCAGTTTAAGTTAAAAATACAAGCATAAAAAAATTAGTATTGTTTCAATTTTTGTATGAGTTAAATTCAGATGCTATGCGATTTTATTAGGATAAAATTATTGAATTTCATATTGATAGATTTTTAAAATATGTGTGATCAACCTCTTTTTCATTAATATACAAAATATTCCAATAGATATTACTGCAAGCATTTGAAGCTATTTCATATGAATTTTATGTTTTGCACCAGTAAAATTTAATTTAAATAAATATTAATAGAGCCTCAAGTTAAAATTGTGCTTAAAATGAATCCTCTTTATACTTATTGCTTTGTCGCATTCCTTCCAATTTTAAAAATATTGCAATTTAACATTAACGAAGTTAAATAACTTATTTAAATTTAGTTAGTTATTACTTACTTACTTAATTAATTACACATATAATTAATTGCATTAATATTATGTTTTATTTAAATAAATAACAATACAGCATCAGGTTAAAAATAACCAATAATTTAAATATTGCAATTTAAGATTAACGATGTTAAATAAATACATTTTTTTTAACTCAAAACAAATTTCCGAAAGCCTCAAATATTAATTTTTTTTTGTGTGCCACGTTTCAAAATTATCTTTCTAACGACACATGCGTTAGCCACTTCCACCAAGCGGTTATATATTCAAAAATAGTTCTTTTTCAATCTTCCCCGACTTCTTGATCTTGATGTGGTCATTAAATATATATGAAATACGTGCGAAGTTTCTATTGGGCAATATTTACTCTCCTCTAAGAAGGAGGAAAGTTTATCTTTGAATTGTTTCTCGCTGCCTTGTGTGTTTATCCGCCGGGGTATTTAAAGAGCACATCCATTTGTAGCTCATTTGCATTGCTAAACTTTATCGTTAGTTTTAAAGCCAGGGCCAAAATAAGATCCAAGTTTTATTCCACTTCAGATTTTATCGATTAGTGCATTCCCCAAAAATGTTGCCTGCCACAAACTGAACAAACAGCGATAACAATGCTTTTGCACCGAAAAATGATGATGGAAATTGGTTTTGACAGTCGTTCTCATACATCATTGTTATTTCCTGGCCGTCTTGCCGGCAAGATTCATACGTGGATAAAAGTGGAACTCTTTGGCATTATATTGTGAAGGAATTTCTGCAAGGCTTGATAAAAGCGAAACATGAATAAAAGATGAGGCGATGGTGTGATATAAATGAGTTGTTTTTTGAGTGGATAACTCAGTTTCGTGTCTTTGGAAGTTTCAGTTTCAAAGCATGTGTACATCAATATAGATCTGAGGTGTGGGGATTCAGATTTTTTTTAAACACTTAATACATATTTCTGCAGGCAAAGAAGCTTGGTGAATAGATCAATTGGCCTCCAATTTATGGGTGTTTGTTTCTTTTATCATGTTTTTTCGAGACAATTTGACGTCTAGTTGGTCAGATAATTATAAAAAAATATAGCTGTCGTAATTAAGATGGTTGAAACTATTCTTAGATATGTAATTATAGTTTTTAGGTAGCAGAAAAGATAGATTGGTGTTTAGTTGTTTTAAATATATAAGATAATTTGATATCTAATGCAGTTGCAGTTTTAGAGCATCTTTACGTAGATATAGCGCTGGGGTATGTGAATTCTGCGCTGGTTGATATAAGGAGTAGTGTTCAGTTAATAAACATTTTTTTGCATTAGTATATAAAATGATCCTATAGATATTAATACATCTTGCTGTAGGCAAAAATGCTTGGTGAATGGATCGCTGGGCTTCCAATTTAAGGGTTTTCAGTCCGTTTATCATGTTGTTATGAGGGAATTTGATGTCTAGTAGTTCAGATAGTTAAAACAGTTTATAGCTATCGAACTACGAGGTATTAAACTATTCTTAGATATGTAATTATAGATTTTTGGCAGTAGATAAGATTGTTGTTTAGTTTGTTTGTTGTAAGATGTTTAGTTTGGTTTTAAATATATAGGATAGTTTGATATCTAGTGCAGTTTTAGTTTTACAGCATCTTTACATATAGTGCTGAAGTATGGGAATACTGCGCTGGTATACTGTATAAGGAGTAGTGATCAGTTCTTAAAGCTCGTTTTCCATTAGTACACAAAATAAACCTATATATATTATAGAAAGCACTTTAAACTGTTTCATATGAAATACGAAACAGTTTCATTTGCGTACAGAATATTTTCCACCACTACACCGTAACTTAAATAAATATTAATAGAGAATCAAGTAAAAAATGTATTTAAAATGAATATTAAAATGAAAATGAATATGAATATTACATCTTTATTAGTATTGCTTTTATATTTTCATATAACAGCGCTGTTATTGTTTTGCTCGCATTTCTTGCTCATTTCATTGTTTTGCTCGCATGTCGAAAATATTGCAATTTAACATTAACGATGTTGATTAAACACTTTTTCCTTTAACCCGCAAACATTTCTGAAAGTCTCAAATAGTAATTTTTTTGTGTGCCACGTTTCAAAATTATCTTCTTAACGACAAACGCATCAGCCACTTCCACCAAGAGCCACGCAAAGTGGTTATATATTTAAAAATAATTTCTTTTCAATCTGCCCCGACTTCTTGATCTTGTGGTGGTCATTAAATACATATGGAATACGTGCGAAGTTTCTTTTGGGCAATATTTACTCTCTTTGAAGGAGGAGGAAAGTTTATCTTTGAGTTGTTTCTCGCGGCCCGGTGTGTTTATCCAGCGGGGTATTTAAAGAGGAAGATCCATTTGTAGCTCATTTGCATTGTTAAACTTTATCGCCAGTTTTAAAGCTTGAGACAAAATCAGACCCGAGTTTTATTCAACTGAATATTTTATCGATTAATGCATTCCCAAAATTTTACCTGACACAAACTGAGCAAACAGCCATAACAATTGCTTTTGCACCGAAAAATGATGATGAAAATTGGTTTTGACAGTCGTTCTCATACATCATTGTTATCTCCAGGCCGTCTTGTCGACAAGATTTATCCGGTGATAAAAGTAGAAAACTCTTTGACATTATCTTCTGGAGGAATTTCAGCAAGGCTTGATAAAAGCGAAACATGCATAAAAGATGAGACGATGTTATGATATAAATGAATTGTTTTGAGTGGATAACTCAGTTTGGTTTCAGTTTCTAAGCATATTTTACATCAATACAGGGCTGCAGTGTGGAGATTCAGATTTTTTGAACTCGTAATAAATCTGACTGCAGGCAAAGGAGCTTGGTGAATAGATCGTTGGGCTTCGATTTTAAGGGTGTTCGATTCGTTTATCATATTATTTATCATAACTATACATGTTGTCTAGTATAGTTATGGAGGTTTACAGCTATCTAAACTACGAAGTATTAAACTAATTTTAGATATGTAGTTATAGTTGTTTAGGTAGTAAATAAGATAATTTGGTGTTCATTTGTTTTAAATATATAGTTTGAAATGTAGAGCAGTTGCACTAGATATCAAACTAGTGAGATAATGGAAAGAATGCGAACAAAACAATAGCGCTGTTATACGAAAATATAAAAGCAATACGTTATAAAGACGATTCATTTTAAGGACAATTTTAACTAGATGCTCTATTAATATTTATTTAAGTTAAATTTTACTAGTTCAAAATTTATATTTCATATGAAACAGTTTAAAATGCTTGCTGCAATATCTATAGGAATATTTTGTATACTAATGGAAAAGCATAAATATTTACAAATATATATTATTTTAAATATATACAAATATTTTTAAAATCTATAAATATGAAAACACATTTGTTTTATCCCAATAAAATCGCACAGTATCTGAATTTGATTGGTATAAAAAAATTGAAATACTAATTATTACTAATTATTAATGCAATACTAATTATTTTTATGCTTGTATTTTTAACTTACACTCATTTAAATATTAATATCTTAATTTAAGAAAAATAAATATTATTGTAGCCAAACCAAAGTGAAAAATTCATTGAATTATTTTAACAAACAATCTGCTTGAAAAATTAAACTATATCATATCAAATCATAAGAAAGTAATATAAATCTTAAAAATAAATAAACAACTTTAACTACATACCTAAGAATAGTTTAATACTTCGTAGTTTCGAAAACTATAAACTTTTATAACTATCTAAACTACTAGACGTCAAATTGTCTCAAAACAACATCATAAATGTACCAAACACCCTTAAATTGGAAGCCAAACCAAGTGTCTTTGCCTGCAGTAAGATGTACTATATTAAGGGTTAAAAAAATACGATTCCCCACACCTCAGCTCTGTACTGATGTAAACATGCTTTGAAACTGGAACTTCCAAACATACCAAACTGAGTTATCCACTCAAAACAATTCATTTATATCACACCATCGTCTCATCTTTTATACATGTTTCGCTTTTATCAAGCCTCGCAGAAATTCCTCCACAAGATAATGACAAACAGTTCCACTTTTATTCGCGGATGCATCTTGTCTACAAGACGGCCAGGAAATAACAATGATGTATGAGAACGACTGTCAAAAAACATTTCCATCATCATTTTTCGATGCAAAAGCATTGTTATCGGTGTTTGCTCAGTTTGTGTCAGGGAAGATTTTGGGAATGCACTAATCGATAAAATCTTTAGTGAAATAAAACTCGGGTCTGATTTTGCCCAGGCTTTAAAACTAACAATAAAGTTTAGCAATGCAAATGAGCTACAAATGGATCTGCTCTTTAAATACCCCTCTGGATAAATACAGAGGGCCGCGAGAAACAACGCAAAGATAAACTTTCCTTCGAGGAGAGTAAATATTGCCCAATAGAAACTTCGCACGTATTTCATATATATTTAATGACCACATCAAGATCAAGAAGTCGGGACAGATTGAAAAAGAAGTATTTTTGAATATATAACCTCCTCGGTGGAAGTCGCTAATGCATTTGTCGTTAGGTAGATAATTTAAAAACGTGTCATAAAAAATATAAATTAATATTTGAGGCATCCCGAAATTTGTTTCAGGTTAAAAGGAAAATTATTTATTGAATATCGTTAAGTTTAATTTGCAATATTTAAGACATTGGAAGGAATGCGAATATAACAATAGCAGCGCTGTTATAAAAAAATACAAAAGCAATGCGTATAAAGAGGATTCATTTTAAGGAAAAATATAACTTGATCTTCTTTTAATATTTAATTAAGTTACGTTTCAAAGGTGCAAAATATTCTGTAACTATTTGGAACTGCTTTATATTTCATATGAAACAGTTTGAAATTCTTTCTATGATATCTATAAGATTATCTTGTATAGAATGAAAAAAGAGATTTATGAACTGAACACTATTCCTTATATCCACCAGGGCAGTATTCCCATGCTCTAGTATTGTATCTACATAACGATACTCTAAAACTTCAACTGCACTAGATACCAAACTGTCTTATATACTTAAAACAACTAAACTCCAAACAATCTTAACTACTACCTAAAATTGCCTAACTACGTATCTAAAAATAGTTTAATACATCGTAATTTCGATAACTATAAACTTTTTTAATTATCTGACCAACTAGACGTCAAATTGTCTTGAAAAACATGATAAACGAACCGAACACCTATAAATTGAAAGCCCAACGATCTATTCACCAACCTTCTTTGGCTGCAGTAAGATAGTATATTAACAGTTAAAAAAATCTGAATCCCCACACCGCAGTTCTGTATTGATGTAAACATGCTTTTGAAACTGAAACTTCCAAAGATATCAAACAGATTTATCCACTCAAAATAACTCGTTTATATCACACCATCGTCTCGTCTTTTATACATGTTTCGCTTTCATCAAGCCTTGTAGAACTTCCTTCACAAGATAATGCCAAAGAATTCCACTTTTTATCCGCGGATGAATCTTGTCGACAAGACGGCCAGGAAATAACAATGATGTATGAGAACAACTGTCAAACCCAATTTCCATCATCATTGTTATCGCTGTTTGTTCAGTTTGTGTCAGGAAAATTTTGTTCATGAATGCACTAATCTATAAAATCTTTAGTGGAATAAAACCCGGGTCTGATTTTGCCCGGGGTTTAAGAATAACGATAAAGTTTAGCAATGCAAATGGGTCTCCTCTTTAAATTCTGCACTGGATAAACACACAGGACCGCGAGAAACAACTCAAAGATAAACTTTCCTCCTACTTAGATAAAGAGTAAATATTGCCCAATAGAAACTTCGCACGTATTTCATATGTATTTAATGACCGCCACAAGATTAGGAAGCCTGCGCAGATTGAAAAAGACATATTTTTGAATATATGACGGCCTTGTAGCAAGTGCCTAATGTATTTGTCGTTAGAAAGATAATTTTGAAACGTGGCACAAAAAAAAATTAATATTTGAGGTGTTCTAAAATTTGTTTCGGGTTAAATTAAAAAGTTCTTATTTAATATCGTTGAGATTAAATTGCAATATTTTTAAGATTGGAAGGAATGCGACCAAAACATTAGCTTCGCTGTTATATGAAAATATAAAAGCAATACGTATAACAACTTTAACTTAAATGCTCAATTATTATTTATTTAACTAAGTTAGTTAACATCGTTAAGGTTAAATTCCAATATTTTAGACATTGGACAGAATGCGACCAAAACAATAGCAGCGATGTTATACAAATTTGTAACAGCAATGCGTATAAGGAAGATTCATTTTAAAGACAATCTTAACTTGATGACCTATTATTAGTTATTTAATTAAAATATAATATTAACACATTTATTGAACTGAGTTTTTTTAACGTCGTGAAAACAATAGGAGCGCTGTTAACTATATCAAAATATAAAAGCAATGCGTATAAAGATGATTCTTTTTATGGATAATTTTAACTTTATGTTCTATTAATAATTATTTAAGTTACGTTTTACTGGTGCAAAATACTTTGCAACCAAATTAAACTGTTTTATATTTCATACGAAACGGTTTAATATGCTTTCTGTAATATCTATAAGATTATTTTGAATATTAATGAAAAAAAAAAACGTTTATTGCACATATTTTAAAAATAGATAAGTATGTAAATGCATTTGATTTATCTTTATAAAGTCACATAATATCTGAATTTAACTGGTATAAAAATTGAAACCATACCAAATATTTTTAAGCTTGTATTATTAACTTAAACTGATTGAAATATTTATTTATTATTCTAATAAAAATAAATTTCATTAAATTCACACCAAAAAGAAAAAAAATTAAAAAAATCATTAAAATATTTTAACAAACAATCTACTAGACACATTATACTAGTTCATTTTAAAATCATACAAAAATAATATAAATCTGAAAAGTAAGAAACAACTATGATTACCTTTCTAAGAATAGTTTAATACCTCATAATTTCGATAGCTATAAACTTTTATAACTAACTATTCGAACTATTAGACGTCAAATTGTCTCAAAACACCATGATAATCGAACCGAACAGCCTTAAATTGAAGGCCCAACGATCTATTCACCAAGCTTCTTTTGCCTGCAGTAAGATTTATTAACAGTTAAAAAAAAATCTGAATGCCCACACCGCAGCACTGTATTGATGTAAACATGCTTTGAAACTGAAACTGCCAGCGATACCAAACTGAGTTATCCACTCAAAACAACTCATTTATATCACACCGTCGTCACATCTTTTATACATGTTTCGCTTTTATCAAGCCTTGCAAGAAATTCCTTCACAAGATAATGGCGCAGAGTTCCAATTTTATCCGCGGATGAATCTTGTCGACAAGACGGGACAGGAAATAACAATGATGTATGAGAACGACTGTCAAAACCAATTTCCATCATCATTTTTCGGTGCAAAAGCATTGTTATCGCTGTTTGTTCAGTTTGTGGCAGGCAACATTTTTGGGGAATGCACTAATCGATAAAATCTTTAGTGGAATAAAACTTGGGACTGATTTTGCCCAGGCTTTAAAACTAACGATAAAGCTTAGCAATGCAAATGAGCTACAAATGGATCTTCCTCTTTAAATACCCCGCTGGATAAACACACAGGGCCGCGAGAAACAAGTCAAAGATAAACTTCCCTTCCTCCTTGGAGGAGAGTAAATATTGCCCAATAGAAACTTAGCACGTATTTCATATGTATTTAATGACCTTGCACAGGATCAAGAAGTTGGGGCAGATTGAAAAAGAAGTATTTTATGAATATATAACCGCCTTGTGCGGCTCTGGTTGGGAGTGGCTAATGCATTTGTCGTTAAGAAGATTATTTTCAAACATGGCACCCACAAAAAAAAGTTAATATTTCTGGCCTTTGGAAATTTGTTTCGGGTTAAAGGAAAGGAAAGTATTTATTTAATATCGTTACGGTTAAATTGCAATATTTTAGACATTGGAAGGAATGCGAACAAAACAATAGCAGAGCATATATATAATATAAAATTATAAAAGCAATACGTATAAAGAGGATTCATTTTAAAGACGATTTTTAACTTGATGATATATTATTATTTATTTAAGTTACATTTTACGGGTGCAAAATATTCTGTAAGTAAATTACACTGTTTTGTATTTCATATGAAACAGTTTAAAATGCTTTGTTTAATATCTATTGGATTATTTTTTATACTAAATAAAAACAGATTTTTTACACATATTTTAAAAAACGATAAATACTACTGTGCCCAAAAAGTAAGACCAATTTTTATTTTTTACAAAAACTATTTATTTATTTTTCCACATTTATTTCATCGTCTTCTATGTAATCCTTTCCGGACACAAAAATCCCTTCCGGACACTTATGCCCACTTTTTTTCCAATCCTCAATGCATGCTAAAATATTGGCCAGGATGGCTTTCAAAGCGCGGGGCGATTCACGTTGAATCTCTCGAATCGAATTAAAACGGTGTCCCCGGATTGGTCTTTTCAGTTTAGGGAATAGCCAGAAGTTGCACGGTACTAAATCAGGTGAATGCGGTGGTTGTGGATCGATATGGATTTCGTTTTTTGCGAAAAAAATTATTCTTTTGGGAATTATTTATTGCAAAAGCCCTTATTAACCAAATCAAAGTCCTAATTTTTATTGCAGGAATGACACTGTTTTTTATTAATCAATCCTTTAAAAAATGGATGTTCAAAATTTCCGAAAGAATAATTATAAATGATAATGATAATGTGATCAGACAGAGTCACAGTTTTAGAAACCGCAAGATTTAAGAATTTTGTATCGATTAGTCCATCTGATAGGAATTGGCTGGTATTTTTCTTTCCCATACGATATGCAAATGCAGGTCAGTAACCTTATAAGTCTTTCCCCAAAGGTAATTATGTTCCTTTGTTACCGATCTATAGGCAGCTCTAGAGTACATAACTTTAACATGTACTAACTGATCTCCACCTACACATAAAATCATTATCTGTACTATTTTCAAATTTTAACAAATTTAATAAGGGAACTTGTTTTCAGACTAATGAAAAAGAAGCATTTAAATATCAATAAAAATAATTTATTTAAAATTTAAAATTTTTTTTTTCAGACGACAAGAAGATATCCTTTGTTCAATACAGCGGTATCTCGGATGCAGAAACTCCACCCACGTAAGTTTTAGTTGTTAATTCTATTATATTTGTTGCAAAGCATAAAATCCAATTATAAAGCAAATACACTCGACAAAGCAGTCGCCGAGTTGTTAAATAGTGCATTAAAAAAATCAAGACAGTCTGGATTATATGCTAACATTTACAAGCGAGTTAAAAAAAAATCGATAAATAAAAATATTTAATAATCCCTTTAGAGCTTAGATGCTACCCAAATTGAATCAAATAATGAAACATTATTCAAATAATGTTATGTAACGTCTTTATCATAATGTAATTTTATTTGTTTTTACTGTGTATAAAAAAATACGACGTATTTTAAATAATTTTCGAAGTTTTGCTTGGAGTCGACCCATGACAAAGTTGCATCGTGTGCTTTAGAATTCTGAAGGACTTAGGAAGTTTTCAGCTCTTAAGCGATGATAGAAAATAAGATATAATATAAAATTTATAGCATAATTATATTATAGTATATGTTTTATATATTATTTTTAGTATATTATTTTATAGTATAAATTAAATTAATAACATTTTATGTCATAAAATATATTAAATAAATTTTATGATATAAAATACAGCGTTTTTATAATTAAAGTTCCACTTTCAAAATACTGTAAAAAAAGAATCGGTTTCAAAAGGATGAGTTCAAATTCGAATTGAAGATACATAAAGAAGTGGGAAACGGCACGGCCTCAAAAAATCGTTCGGATGTGTATTAATAGATGGCACTGTAAGCGTCATAAAGAAAATAAATTCGGCTGCCAGTGATATTTTGAATCGAAATGACAACCTATTCGGCATGAGTTGCACATTAAACCGACTGTAGTATTCAATGTGCTTGATTATTTCGGATTTTTGACGGATAAAATGACTTCCCAGATATTTAACATCTGTGACACTTTTAGTGGACAGCACATGCACCACAACAAGATCACAGACAATTGGATGGAAAAAATCGTTGCAACTTTTTGTGGACCTTTTTTTTTTTGATGTCATATCCTTTCCATCTTCTTTAAGTATCTTCAGTTCACATTTGAATGCATTGTGACGAAAGGTTCTTTTTTTTTGCAGCATTTTGGCAGTGGAACTTCAATTATATTCAACCTGTATATTTATTAAATTGTATAGTAGGAAATATCTGTGTTTAGTAAAATACATTGAAAAATAAATGTGTAGTGTGCGTGGTATTGGCTGCCATAAATTGCCAATAACGGTTTTGCTTGTGGGCTCCATTCGTTCATAACATAATTACAGATTTTTCAAATTTACCCAATTTCCGATTGCTTATTCGTAATGAAACAGAATTGAATTAAATAAATTAAACATAATTAACAAAACATAAAAGGAATTAATCGCAAAAATTCCCTAAAATGATCTTAACAGGCTCGCTATTCACAAATATATCCGAAAGTCTTTTCTTCCGAAACTTCTTTTTTCCGAATTATCGTAACAGTCCGTTACGCAGCCTTTATCTGCGGAAGCGGAATAGAGACACTTTCTCATGATGTCTGTGGAGCAAAAATTTGTCACAAATAAACTCCCCATGAATTCGAGGCGTCATTTTTCAGAGTCGCCATTCTTCCAGGACTTCACCGGGGCTTTCGGGTGTGAAATGAAGGGTAAAATGACAAATTTGCTCAATGTCACACGGACTGGATTCCAAGGAGCGATTTATATGGACTTCCCTTTTTTTTACCACCTTTCCTTCAGTTTCTGACAACTTTATATTGAGAAGTTAGCTCGCCGGATGATTTAATAGACGCAAGTAAATCTTTTGGCTTCTGACTCTATTTCATCCTGTATCATCCCTCAGCTCACATAGTTTTATACGTAGGAGAAATATTAATACGAATGAAGAAATATAACGTGTAGTTGCACTTTATGAAAAGGGAAATTTCTATATTATATATATATATATATAAATTTTTAAAGTATGAAGAAATGATACAAAACTGTATCGAAAATATTAAATCAATAATTTATTTTTGTTTAGAAATAGTTATATTTGTAATATAATTTGCTTTTTAGTATCTAAATAATTTACTCTCGTTGTTTTGACCTTATAAATAGAGTACCATAAGTACTTTTCATCTTAAAACTATATACTCTTCGTCAATGAAAGCCTTTTTTTCCCAAAATATTGATTATATTTCAAATTTATATATGCTGGATAATAATTAAAGTACCACTTTCAAAATTCTGTAAAAAAAGAACCACTCTTCACAATGAGAAGAAATTCCAACTTAAGATACTTGAAAAAGCGGGAATTGGAACGTTATCAAAAAAAGTTCCAAAGTGTATTAATAGATGGTGCTGTAAGAGGCATAAAGAAAGTGAATTCGGTGCCAGGGATATTTTGAATCGAAATGATTTATATTTGAATAGAAATGACAACATATTTAGCATGAGTTGCTCATTAAGCCAACTATATTGTTCAATTTGATTGATTCTTTCGGTTTGTTGACGGAAAAATGACTTCCAAGTCATTCAAAAGTTGTGACACTGTTAGTTGAAAGCCCATCTATCACGGAAATATACCAAATTTAATGGGAAAAATCAATGCAATTTTTTTTTCATGTCACACTGTTTCCTTTTCCCCTCCTTCGAGTATCTTCAGTTTAAGTTTGAAATCATTGTGACTAGTGGGACATTAATTATGTGCCGCATTTTGAATGTGGGACATAAATTATAATTACACTGTATATTTATTACATTTTATACAGGGTGATTATAAAAATGATTATAATGCAGTATGCAATTTCTGTGCTTGGGAAAATACATTAAAAAAGGATGCTTTAGTGTGCGTGATATTGGCTATCATAATTTACCAATAACGGTTTCGCTTGTGGGATCCATTCTTTTATATTATAATTACAAATTTCTCAAATTTACTCAATTTCAACTTGGTAACACGTAATGCAACACAATTAAATTAAATAAAATAGAACATAATTAACAAAACATAAAACGAATTAAACAAAAATTCATCAAAAATGTGCCTAACAGGCGCGCCATTCACAAATATTCCAGAAAGTCTTTTCTTCCAAAAGTTCTTTCTCTTCCGAATCCCCATAACAATCCGTTACGCGGCCCTTATCTCCGGAAGCGGGATTGAGACACTTTCTCATGATGTCCGTGGAGCAAAAATTTGTCACAAATAAACTCCCCATGAATTCGAGGAATCATTTTTCAGAGTCAACATTCTTCCCAGACTTCACCGGGGCTTTCGGGTGTGAAATGAAGAGTGAAATGACAAATTTGCTCAATGTCACACTGACTGGATTCCAAGGAACGATTTATATGGACTTCCCTTTTTTTATCCTCTTTCCTTCAGTTTCTGACAACTTTCTATTGAGAAGTTAGCTCACAGGATGATTTAATAGCCGCAAGTAAAACTTTCGGCTCCTGACTCTATTTCATCCTGTATTATCCCTCAGCTCACATAATTTTATATGTAGGAAAAGCATTAATACGAATGAAGAAATATAACGCTTAAATAAACATGTAGTTGCACTTTATGAAAAGGAATATTTGCAATATATAAGATTTTATGTATATACATAAGCATTTTTTAATGCTTGAAGAAATCACATAAATACATAATTATCTGAAATATTAAATAATTGCTTAATTTTTGATATATAGTAGATCGTATAGTACCGATAGAAGACCGTATAGTAATCATATTTGTTATCTATAGTAAACCGCTCTTCTAAACGGGTAGTTGCTCTTTATGAAAAGAAATATTTCCGTAGGTGTGTGTGTGTATATATATATATATATATATATAATTTTTTAACGTTTGAAGAATTGGCATAAAACTGTATCTAAAATACTAAATACCTGCTGCATTTTTTATCAAAAAAACAATCATATTTCCCCCATAACATGTTTTTTGTTTGTTTTTTAGGTATCTAAATTATTTGTTCTCGTTAATTTGAACTTATAAATAGAGTACCTTTCTGTATAAAGATATTTTTCATCTGAAAACGTGTAGTTTAAAACTGTATCCTCTTCGTCAAGGAAAACTTTTTATTTCTCAAAATATTGTTTATATCTCCAATTTACATATACAGGCTGATTATAATTAAAGATCTATTTTTGAAATGCTGTAAAAAAGAACCACTCATAGCTATGAGTTCAAATTTAAACTGAAGATACTTGAGACAGGGGGAAACGGTACGGTATCAAAAAAGTTCCAAAGTGTATTACTTGATGACGCTCTAAGTGACATAAAGAAAGTGAAACTGGTTGCCAGCGATATTTTGAATCGAAATGACAACGTATTTGGCATGAGTTGCACGGGAAACCAACTGTAGTATTCAATGTGCTTGATTGTTTCGGTTTTTTGACGGAAAAATTACTACGAAGTCATTCAACAGTTGCGCCACGGTTGAGTCGAAAGCGCAACCACCACGTCAGGGTCATACCAAATTAGATGGGAAAAATCTGTGAAACTGTTGTTTTTGATGTCATACCGTTTCCCTGTTCTTCAGTTCAAATTTGAAATTGTGAAGAGTGGTTCTTTTTACAGCATTTTGAAAGTGGGACCATTACAAGTATAATGATAGTCCCACTTTCATTATGTTTATAATAGTCCTATGTATCAATAACACCTGCATATTTATTAAATTTTATACTATGAAATTCCTATGTTGGGGAAAATACATTGAAAAAATAAAGCTTTATTGTGTATGATATTTTCTGCCATAATTTACATACAACTTTTTTGCTTGTGGGCTTCATTGTTTTATAACGTAATCACAGATTTCTCAGATTTACCCGATTTCATCTTGGTAACACGTAATGAAACAGAATTAAATTAAATAAATTAAACATAATTAACAAAACATAAAAGGAATTAAACGCAAAAATTCCCTAAAATGATCTTAACAGGCTGGCCATTCCCAAATATTTCCGAAAGTTCATTCTTCCGACTTCATAACAATCCGTTACGCAGCCCTTATCTCAGAAAGCGGAGTAGAGACACTTTCTCATGATGTCCGTAGAGCAAAAATTTGTCACAAATAAACTCCCCTTGAATTCGAGGTGTCATTCTTCCGAGACTTCACCGGGGCTTTCGGGTGTGAAATGAAGAGTGAAATGACAAATTTGCTCAATGTCACACGGACTGGATTCCAAGGAACGATTTATATGGACTTCCTTTTTTTATCGTCTTTCCTTCAGCTTCTGACAACTTTCTATTGAGAAGTTAGCTCGCAGGATGATTTAATAGCAGCAAGTAAATCTTTTGGCTCCTGTCTCTATTTCATCCTGTATTATCCCTCAGCTCACATAGTTTTATACGTAGGAGAAATATTAATACGAATGAAGAATTATAACGTGTAGTTGCACTTTATGAAAAGGAAAATTTCTATATTATATATATATATATAAATTTTTAAAGTTTGAAGAAATGATACAAAACTGTATTTAAAATATTAAATAAATAATCTATTTTTGTTTAGAAATAGTTATATTTGTAATATAATTTGCTTTTTAGTATCTTTTTAGTATCTACTTTCGTTGTTCTGACCTTATAAATAGAGTACCATAAGTATTTTTCATCTTAAAACTAT
>BPLQ01011454.1:89226-180598 GCA_021605075.1 Caerostris darwini
TTCATTTAATCGTTCAGTATTTCTTTTCCTTCATTTATTCGTTCATTCGTTCATTTTATGTCAGCAGGCTCTTATTCGAAGCGATAAAAAATATAATATTATTTCCTTATCAATGAAGAAATGGAAGTTATTTTAAGATTGTTCGATCGCCAAATGGAATTTAATTTGCTTTTTCCAGATTATTTTCAATAAATATATAACAATGCAGAACCTAATATCATCAAATTGATATCACTAAACATATTTAAGATAACCATCTTGATAATTATAATGTAATTTTAAATTATTACTTGAAAAATCGTCTGAAAGATGAAACTCTCTTTGTTTGTTTTAAATTCCTTCTGTTAGCTCACACTCTCCCTATATATATCTTGTTCAAATTTTCAATCGTTAATAAAACACTTTTTATTCATTCACTCAAGTTCAAATACATTTTTTTTGAACTTGTAGTGGAAGTTCAAGTTCAAAAGTACAAGTTCTATGTTAATACAGTTTTTTCAAATATTAATTCATTCATTAAATTTAATTAATTAATTTTAGTTTTTTTTAGATTTAAGTTGCATGTATCTACCAATAGATGGCGCCAGATAAACTTAAAAAATGAATGAAAACTATTTATAAAGGACTTCCTGCAATATAGTGAGAAAAAAAAGAAGGAATTGACTTTATTTTTTTTTTTTATTCCTTGTTTTTTTTTATTACTTGTTTCATTTTTTTTTTATTACTTGTTTCATTTTTTTTTATTACTTGTTTCATTTTTTTTTATTTCTTGTTCATTTTTTTTATGTCTTATTTGTTTGAGTGGCATAAATCGCAGCGCTCACGATGAGCGCTGCGATTTATGTCACTCTATCTATTTAAACGTATTTTTAACGTATGTATCAAATGCATTGTTAGATACTTCATAACATTCATACGTATTCATGGAGCCTTGTGTTCTGTCTACCTGACTAGATTCCAATCATAATAGGAATGAACAGGTTCGATTCTCCCGAATGAAATGCGATTGTAGAAATGCAGTTCATTCAAATAGGATTATTAGACGTCTTTATTAAACTACTTAATAATTATACTTGCAGTAGAATTCTTAACATATACATCCTAATTATTGAACAGCAATTAAAATGGAGTTATTTCGTAATAATATTGTCATTGCTTATGCTTCTAATTTTGTAATTTACTAATTTCAATAATATTATAATATGAATGCATGTTATATTTTAATAGCTATTTAGAAATGAAAGGATAATATTTTCGACGTGATGTAGTATATTTAAAGAGTGAATTGTAGTGTAAATATTTATATCTGCACATGTGAATACAAAAATAAAATAAATTATAATATAGAATGTAAGCGTGGCGATCATTTAATGATAAATAAATATGTTTAATTCCAATGTGATTCTACACCACATACTACTTTTTAATTAAATTAATTATTATTGCTTATTTTATTCGAAATGTAATAATACGAATGCACGATATAATTTAAATGCCATATAGAAATGAAATGATAAGTTTATTATATTTTCGCTGTGATGTATATTTAAGGAGTTAATTGTAGTGTAAATATTTATATATGGACGTATGAATACGAAAGAAAAATTTGAATTATGAAATAGATTATACGCATAACGATCATTAAATGATAAATAAAAATGTTTACTGAATTGAAAATGTGAATTTGTTTTTCACATTCCTTCATATGAAGTTAAATGAATGGCTGCCTTAATATAATAATCCCTTTTGCTTCTTCACGTATGGTTTAAACAAACATTGCAGATTAATTAAGTGTATTTTTTTATTTCAGAATTTTTATTCTGTTAGTAAACATAATATACACTTTCTATCTTTTACGTAAACAAATTTCTATTTGTAATCTATTAACATGCTCGAGCAACAGAAAGATATATTTAACAATTTCAATTTAATTTATAACACAAAGATATCTCTAATTACTGTAAAAATAAAAAAAAATAATAACAGACATAAATGAAATATTGCAATAATTACAGTAAAATCAGTTGAACATCAAAATAAAAATTAACTATAAAGAGCACATATTTAGTGGTAAATAAACGATAGATATTAGCAGCTGCCCAATTATATTATTCCTAATATGTCATTCAATATAAATGTTTTTGAAAAATATCTATTCTAACTTTACCAGACTATTTCTGATGATTAAAGGAAAAAGTTCTAAATTTCTTCAATTTGAAAAATCAGTATATCTCATAAATGGCAATTGTTCATTCGTTATTCTCACAAAGAAAGGTGGCACTTTAATACCTTCAAACCTGCAAATATTAAACACAAAACTAACATGGTGTTCATCATAATTGCTATAAATTCATGTAGTGCTCTATCCAGTTTCTCTTCAGGGTCTCTCTATTAAACAACTTTTGGCATGATGGTTAATGGGCTAATGCTCTGGCCTATTCTACCACAGGCTTCAGGTTCGAATCCTCCGGGTGTCGTGGATGTTTGTGAGTGGTTGGAAATCCACGTTCAACTGTAGTTCCAGGTAGTAGTTCCATTGTAGGTCCCAGTCTAATTAGTCCAAAGTGTGCACAAAATGACAGTAGAGCGAAACACCAAATCAAATTATTAAGCTACTTTGGCATCTACTTGAAGCAAATTTTAATTCAACACGAGGTGTTGCATTGTAGTTTTGCATTGTAAAACATGTTTTGCATTAGGGCCTATGTGACAGGATCTAGACTACCATATATGTAATTGTAACCTGCGGTTTGCCTAAGGGAAAAACCCTTGTCTCAAAACACTCTAAAATTCCGTTTCAAGGTAAAGCAGTGAAACGCTATACTCCATGTAATACCTCGCAAGATTTTTCTAACCCATGAAAATCATATTAGATTTCCATTTGATCATTGCCTTCCGAAAAGCATGTTATTCATTTAGCTCCTGTTACCTTAAGTATGTCAAAATGTAAAGTTTTTGCCCGAAAAATGTATTGCAACAAGTTCTTATTAGTTGTGAAATATATTCAAATTGTTTGTTGCGTTTCTGTCATCGTCTTAATCAAAATAAACATTAATTAATTGAACTTCAGTCTTCTTTTTTCAAGAACTGTGTCCTAATTTAGCACCTAACGTTCCTGTTCAAATAACAAATAGTAATAATCTTTTCTCGCTCTAAGAAATTTAAGCAAAGCACGTTGGCTTGGCTTGATTTGTCGCTCTACGGTCATTTCTTTTGCACACTTTGGTCGAATTAGACCGGGACTTACAATTTAAGGGGGTTTCCAAACCACGCATAAACATTCATGTCACCGCCAGGATTAGCAACGTTTGAACTATTAAAATCTTATAAAAGGAAAGAAAAACTTTTGTAAAACTCTACATAATTTAACGATTCAGAGAAAATAAAGTAAAATATTGCTGTCCATGTATTTTAAAACTATAAAAGCAGAGTAGAGTGTTTAATGTGTTTCTAAAGGCAATAATTTACATTATTTTCTGTGTATAGTGTGAAATTAAGTCTTTTTACGATTTGTTTTATTAGAGTTTCTTGCTTTTGAAAAAGGTAGAAAACATTCTTTTAAAAATTATTACCATTACAACTCTATTTTACATTTTTATAATTGACATTAATTTTGCATACCAATAAACTTTTCTTAAAATAATTTTTTAGAGATAACTCTTACCTCATACTTTTTAGTGTTCAAAAGGCAGAAGAGTATTTTCAATACAAATAACTTATTCCACAGAAACACACTTACCTGAAAGAAAAATAAAAAAATTAATTAAAGAAACAAACACATATTATTACATTTTACAAAAAAGTGTTTAAATTCATGTACTCAAACATTTCAATACACATTTTATTAATTACGATTATGCACTCGAAATTATATTTTTGAAATAATTATGAAATCTTTTTATCATGACATACAGAATATCCATATTGTAAATGAATTCACTTTAATTTTTCAGTTTAATTAACCAAGAATTGAAGACATTTCACAAGGAATTTTCCTAATCTACAAGAACAATTGACAGATATTTCATAAATGCATTTGAGCAAAGTTGAAACTGAAACGAACAATAAATTTCTATTGCTCCTGTTTACGTTCATATGGAAATAGTATTTTTATGACATTAGTGATATTGTGCAACTTTCCCTCAAATATTCAGTTATAATCGTAATTTGCTTAATTATGCTAATTTGCTTTAACACTAATTGATTGAAATATTATTGCCTTATGTTATTGAAATACGGTTTATTTTCCACAACATTTTGTTGTGATTTGTGAAATATTTTGTATTATTTTTAAATGTAAATCCTTTTGGATACCTTCTCAGAATTCTTTCTTCATATTATGATGAGTTTGACTTGCAGTGAAAGCACTAAATACCTGTCTCTACTGAAACTGATGATGTTGTGTTAAATACCAGTTTTGCTCTTCTTGATTCCCCAACTTACATTAAACAGATTGAGTTATTGCACTAACATCTATTAACCTTTACTTCCACAATTTCTCATAACAGTCTTTTTGCTGTTAATAAATCGCTTTCTTTAATATATGCTTCGTATCTTACATAGCTTCTTAGCATTTCTTTTTCAGTACTCTCGCCTGTTCCTCGTTTTCCAAGTCCTTGAGATACCAACCAGAACGCTTTTGTTATATTTATTTGATTTCATTGGCTGTTACTGTCAGTCGTTTAATAGTTTCACCATCATTCATAAGTAATACATTACTAAGTGTTAGAGTTTAACTGATTGTCATATGATTCTTAAAAACATATCTTCTGTGATAACTAGCAGCTCATACATCGCGAAAATGTTTTATAATAACCTTGTATATCATATATATATATTTTTATAATTTATAATTTTTTTGTCCCTGCATCTTCCTGTTGCAATTACATACGTCCAGCAATATATTGATACATTAAATACTTTAGAGTTTCTACATCCCAGATCAATGTTGACTTATTTAAAAAAATAATTAAATTTTCCTGTTTACATTTGTGGGAAGGCCTTTTTTCCCCCCAAAACGCCAACATTATGTTATTTCGAAGCTAATTTTCTGGGCATGTGCTTTGAGTTTGGCAAGTAAATGGATGTTTCTTTATTGAAATGTTTTTTTTTTTTTTTTAATTATTATTTCCAATGGCAGATTATGAACAGTTACAGCAAAAAAAGAACAACGAAATAAACATAAAACAACAAAATAATACAACAAATAAAACATGCTGATACAGATTTCATTAATCTAACAATAATGCCAAGTTGCAGATATTTTAGAAACTAAAACGTGTTACCAGGGGCACCACGGGGAGGTAGATCTTCTGCGCACCCATGTTTGATTGAAATGTTAGTTGATTCATCTGATGTGGTATGCGTTTAACCAATATATTAAAACGTTGAACAACATAGTCAATAATAAGTAAAATAAGTCTAATCTCATTATGTAACCATTCTGTAAACAAATACATTTTTATTTGTAATGTCGAGATGATTCATGCATTGAACGACCTTATATGTTCATGCTCGTGTTTGAACTAATTACATTGTTTGATTAAAGTGCCAAATAATTCATCAAGAATAAATCAATGGATCAATCATTGTACGACAAGTTTGAAATATGGAAAAGAAGTTATTCGTACTTAATTATAGCCACTATCAACTGAATTTGTCATTAAATTTGAATGTAATATATATTTAAATCATTATTTAAAATTTTACAAGTCAACATAACTGCTACGTTAAATAAACTATAACGTACCAAAACTATGCTAAGGAAAAATGTTATAAATGTACCAAAAATGCGCATAAAAATCGTAAGAAATTAAAGTTTAGAAAATATCCATACATTTATCTTATTCACTGTCAAAATCATTTTATAAATCGTCTTTTAAAACCAAAATATTGTTTTAATATCAATACATTTTTGCATATTCTCACAAAAACATCATTTATGTCTGTAAAAGCTACAACACATGTAAACTTTCACCCAATGATATTTGAAAAATATTTATTTTGAAATGCTGATGCAAATTAAATTCATTTCACTGATTCGGAGACATAAATATGTATTAAATGACGGAGTAATTTAATATTAGTAATTAAAAAGCGGAAAGTAAAATTGAATAAATGATGTTTTCTCGTCACGAAATTTGAATTCATTTTCTTAAGAAAATAATAACGGAAAACCCATTTTGGTATAAACTTCTTTTTTGTTATCAGGAAAAATGAAATTTACATTTGTCGTGTACTGTAAAAAGGTAAACAATATTAAATTTAGGGATATCTCAGATGTTTCAGAAAGTAAACATATGAATAAAATGTAGGAAATGTTTCGTAAATAAATTAAAAAATTCACGGAACATTTAAATTGCTACATTTTATTTTTTCAACATATTTAATTCTATAGAAGTCAAGATGGCTAAAATTAGTTGCATTTTCTTGTTTGCATTTATTTAAAAACATATTTTTCCAAAGAAATGTCACCATTATGTAATTTTGATGTAAATTTTGCATGCATGTGGTTTAAATTCGACAAGTAAACCAACGTACTGTATGCTTTATTGAACTATTAGTTGATCTAGGTAATGTAATTTTTATTTAATAAAGATAGTAAAGCATTGAATATTATAATTATTATATTAATCAATTACTATGAACTTTCGAACTGAGTTGCCCCCTTAACAGTTTGGGAATGATGTGGGTGAGAATCAGTCTGACTGGGCTCCGTGATGCTCTACGGTCCTATGACAATGGGACCTACAGGTTAAAGATGATTCCGAACCACTACAAATATCCATGACACCGCCGGCACTTGAACCCGAAACCCGTGGTACCGAGCCAAAGAGCGCTAGTCACTCGGCCATGAGGTCACTAGAGGAACTCATTGCACCTAATTTAACTTATTTCGAGTCTGAAATAAGGGTAAACGATCAAGCTACACTGTGACTCAATTGAGCAAGCTGCCTGGGTTAGAGCTGTGGTCCTTGTTACAACAAGCTTCAGGTTTCATTCCTGGCGGTGGCATGGATGTTTGTGAGTGGTTCGGAATCCACTTGGAACTGTAGGTCCTGCTCTGTTTAACCCTCGTGTGCATAAGATGACCATAGAGCGACAAACCACTTGAGCCCTGATGAAATTATTCTCTGGTGATAATTCCTAAACTTTCTGTTCTAACTGGAAACGGCTTGACCATCAATGGTTTGACGCAATATGGGTGGTTACTGAGAAAATAATTGACTAGATGGGAGTTTACTTCTGCTACGTTATATTTAGTTCATAAAAATATTTAACCTTATAGAACTCAGAGAAAATAACAACCATTGACAAACTTTAAAATCCATGTGATGCTGAAAGAGGATACTCATAAGTACCCATATGAGGAAAGAAGATCTTGTTGTGCCTCATTTATTCAGAAGTCTGGACACACCTACAGATTTTTGCAATTCGATAAGAAATTTGATTAGTTATTTTCTGCCCAAAACATGCATCCAAATTTAAACATATCCAAAAAAGTGTGTATATTATTATTATTATTCAGAGCCATGCATTGTAGATTTTCATTTCTTTTGGGGACTGAAATATAGTCCGTTTCCTTGATCCCTCGGATGTTCTTGGCGAATGCAAACCGATTTCCAGTTCCCTTTTTCCTTAATACTCCCAATCCTCAAAATACATTTTCCCAAATCTTATTTTCATCTCTCTCTGCAATCGGTGCTACGAATGAAATTTATTTTGCAGAAGTCAGGCCCGGATTCCGATTTCATTTATTATTTCGCATCTGTTAAGATGTACGATAGCGGAATGAAATTTTCATCTAATATATCTTTCCTGTCATACCTCTCGCGCCTTCTGCAGGGTTTTATATTTATTTATTCCGGATTTTCATTCAACAGCGCAGGGAAAAGAAATATTTAAATCTGTGTTTAAGTTATGTTTTTTTTTCATCTCGCCATTTTTTACCGATGTGAAATAAATGTGCGTTGAGCTGTTACCTTCGACGAAATGTGATAAATCAAATCGGTGTAGATCAAAAGAAAAAAGTATAACATCGTGAGACTTGGAGCGTAATTTTTTTTACGATTACATGGGTGAACGGAGGTTGAATTTTGTGAGATGTGTGTTCAATTTCAATTTGTTATTTAACTAGCAGATATTCAATTTCAATTTATTATTTAGTAAAAGAAAGTAGAATTAAGTTAGTAACATTAAGTAGCAGATATGTACAGACTTTAACCCAAATCATAAGCTTTTATATTTTGATTTGTGGAGAATAATATCAATGAAGATAAAAAACAGAATATAGTTAAAATGACTATAAATTGATTTAAAAATTCTCTGTTGACACATTTTTTAAGCATTGGTATATGGGTATTGCTATAAAACACTGATATTATTCTAAATCTTTGGTTTGGTTATACAAATTACGTTATGTTTCTATAATTTTATAATTTAAAATAGATTCGTTCTAAAAATTATGTACTTCATTTTCATAATTTAAAATTGTTTTGTTATAAAAATTACGTTAAGTTTCAATAATTTAAAAATTCTCTGCCGACACATTTGTAAAGCATTGGTGTGGGTATTGCTACAAAACAATAATATTATTCTAAATATTGAGTTTCGTTATAAAAATTATGCTATATTTCTATAATTTTCGGTTGCTAATTATAGGGCTATAAATTTAAATTAACTTGAAAAATATTTATTTCGGGTACTTAATTAATGCACTGAAGTAATAATGTAATGGTTTTATGAGTGGAAATATAATTTCACATGGGGTGATCCTTAATTATAATATCAAAGAAGATAGAAAACAGAATAAAGTGTAAATCAAAACGATGTAGATCAAAAGAAAAAGTAAAACATCACGAGACTTGGAGCGTAATTTTTTTACGCTTACATGGGTGAATGAAGGTTGAATTTTGTAAGATGTGTGTTCAATTTCAATTTGTTACTTTTTAACTAGCAGATATGAAACGGACTTCAGCACAAATCACGACCTATTATATTTTGATTTGTAGAGAAAAATATCAATGAAGGTAGAAAGCAGAATTAAATTATAGTGGCTATAAATTGATTTAAAAATTCTCAGCCGACAAATATTGGTATTGGTTTGACTGAATGTGTGTGCGGTTACTGAGAAAATAACTGGCTAGATGAGAGTTTGCTTCTACTTTCATTATTATTGCATTTTCATTCCTAGACATATGAGTTTATCATTTTCTGTTTCGTTTCTAGTTTGTAACTTACAGTTTTCAAACTTCTATTAGAGTTCAAAGAAATGAACCAGTCTTATTGAGTCCAGTCTAAAAAGTCTTGTAGAGTTCAGAGAAAGGAACCAGTCTTATGGAGCCAGTCTAACATGTCTTGTAGAGTTCAGAGAAAAGAACCAGTCTTAAAGAGTCCAGTCTAGACAGCCTTATAGAGGTCAGAGAAAAGAACCACCATTGAAAAATTCAAATGACTTCCAAATCCATTTGATGCCCAACGGGGACACATATCAGGAAAGAAGATCTTGTTGTGTTCCCTTCTTTCTGAAGTCTGAACAGAGCTATGGTTTTATTGTAGTTGAATATGAAATTTGATTATTTATTTCCTGCCAAAAAAATGCATCTCAAGTTACACATATCCACAAAAGTGTGTATATTATTATTATTATTCAGGGCCATGCATTGTAGATTTTCATTTCTTTTGGGGACTGAAATATAGTCTGTTTCCTTGATCCTTCGGATGTTGTTGGCGAATGCAAACCGATTTCCAGTTCCCTATTTCCCTTAATACTCCCAATCCTCCAAATACATTTTCCCAAATCTTATTTTCATCTCTCTCTGCAATCGCTGCTACGAATGAAATTTATTTTGTAGCAGTCAGGCCCGGATTCCGATTTCATTTCTTACTTCGCCCACCCCTTGCTTCTGTTAAGATGTACGATAGCGGAATGAAATTTTCATCTAATATTTCTTTCTTGTTATACCTCTCGCGCCTTCTACAAGGTTTGTTTTATTTATTAATTCCGAATTTTCATTCAACAGCAAAGGGAGAAAGAAATATTTAAATCTGTGTTTAAGTTAAGGGTTTTTTTTTTCTTCTTTTTTTTTCACTTTTCATCTCGCCATTTCTTACCGATGTGAAATAAATGTGCGTTGAGCTGTTACCTTCGACGAAATGTGATAAATCAAATCGGTGTAGATCAAAAGAAAAAAGTAGAACATCATGAGACTTAGAGCGTCATTTTTTTTACGATTACATGGGTGAACGGTGGTTGAAATATGTTCAATTTTAATTCATTATTTAATAACAGAAAGTAACATTAAGGTATTAACATTAAGTAGCAAATATGAGCCAGACTTCAATCCTCATCACAATCTATTATATTGTATAATAGGTTGTGATTTGGGTTGATTTGTTTTAGTTAGTGATTATAGTAATTATAATAATTCATTAAAAATTCTCAGTCAACAAATATTTAAGCATTAGTATACTGGTGCACAAATACAAAACATTAATATTATTCAAAATCTTTGATTTCGTAATAAAAATTATGTTTTGTTCTTATAATTTTTTGGTTGCTAATTTTAGAGCTATATATTTAAAATAACCGTAATTTTTTTACGATTACATGGGTGAACGGAGGTTGAGTTTTTTAAGATGCATGTTCTATTTTAATTTGTTATTCAATTAGCGGATATGAATCAGACTTCATCACAAATCACAACCTATTATATTTTGATTTTTTGAGAAAAATATCAATGAAGGTAGAGAGCAGAATTAAATTATAGTGGCTATAAATTGATTTAAAAATTCTCAGCCGGCAAATAATTTATCATTGGTATTGGTTTGATATAGTGTGTGGGTGGTTACTGAGAAAATAACTGGCTAGATGAGAGTCTGCGTCTACTTTCATTATTATTACATTTTCATTTCTAGATATATGAACTTATCATTTTCTGTTTCGTTTCTAGTTTGTCGCTTACAGTTTTCAATCGTCTATCAGAGATTAGAGAAAAGAACCAGTTTTATAGAGTCCACTCTAACTAGTCTTATACAGTTCCGAGAAAAGAACAACTATTGACAAAGTCAAATCCATCTAAGGCTCAAAGAGGACATTTCTAAGCCCACATGTGACGGAAAGAAGATCTTCTGTTTCCCCAATCATTCTGAAGTCTGGACACAGCTATAAGAATTTTTTAATTCAATATGAAATTTGATTAGTTATTTTCTACCAAAAAAATTCATCCCAAATATAAACATAACTAAAGAAAGCGTGTATATTATTATTATTATTATTCAGAGCCATGCACTGTAGATTTTCATTTCTTTTGGGGATTGAAATACAGTCTGTTTCCTTGATCCTCAGAATGTTGTTGGCGAATGCAAACCGATTTCCAGTTCCCTATTTCCCTTAATACTCCCAATCCTCCAAATACATTGTCCCAAATCTCATTTTCATCTCTCTCTGTAATCGCTGCTACGAATGAAATTTATTTTGTAGCAGTCAGGCCCGGATTCCGATTTCATTTCTTACTTCGCATCTGTTAAGATGAACGATAGCGGAATGAAATTTTCATCTAATATTTCTTTCCTTTCATACCTCTCGCGCCTTCTTCAAGGTTTTTTTTATTTATTTATTCCGAATTTTCATTCAACGGCAAAGGGAAAAAGAAATATTTAAATCTGTGTTTAAGTTATGTTTTTTTTTTCTTTTCTTTTTTTACTTTTCATCTCACCAATTCTTACCGATGTGAAATAAATGTGCGTTGAGCTGTTACCTTCAACGAAATGTGATAAATCAAATCAATGTAGATCAAAAGAAACGTATAACATCGTGAGAATTGGACCGTAATTTTTTTTTTTTTTACGATTACATGGGTGAACGGCGGTTGAATTTTGTAAGATTCATGTTCAATTTCAATTTATTATTTAGTAACAGAAAGTAACATTGAGGCAGTACGTTAAGTAGCAGTTATGAGCCAGACTTCAACCTAAATCACAACCTATTATATTTTATAATAGGTTGCGATTTGGGTTGAAGTTATTTGGCTAGTTATTGATTATAAATTGATTAAATATTCTCAGCTGACAAATATTTAAGCATTGGTACATTGGTATTGCTACAAAACACTTATATTATTCAAAATCATTAATTTTGTTATAAAGATTACGTTATGTTCCTATAATTTTCGGTTGCTAATTTTAGAACTATAAATTTAAAAAAACAACATAGTTTTTCACGATTACGTGGGTGAACGGAGGTTCAATTTTATAACGTGTATATGTTCAATTTCAATTTATTATTTAACTTGCAGATATGAACCAGATTACAACTCAAATCTCAACCTATTAAATTTTGATTTGTTGAAAAAAATATCAACGAAGATAGAAAACAGAATAAAGCTAATGTGGCTATAAATTGATTTAAAAATTTTAAATCGATATATATTTTATAATTGGTATTAATTTAACGCAATGTGCGGGTGGTTACTGAGAAAATAATTGGCTAGATGAGAGTTTGCTTCTACTTTCATTATTATTATATTCACATTCATATACATATGAATTTATCACATTTTGTTTCATTTCTAGTTCGTAACTTACAGTTTTCAATCGTCTATTAGAGTTCAGAGAAAAGAACCCGTCTTAAAGAGCCCAGTCTAACTAGTCTTACCGCTTTCATAAAAAAGCACCAGTCTTATAGAGTCCAGTCTAACTAGTCTTATACAGTTCAGGGAAATGAACCAGTCTTATAAAGTCCAATCTAACTAGTTTTGTAGAATTCAGGGAAAAGAACCAGTCTTATAAAGTCCAATCTAACTAGTTTTGTAGAATTCAGGGAAAAGAACCAGTCTTATAGAGTTCAGAGAAAAGAACCACCATTGACAAAGTCGAACGACTTTCAAATCCATCTGATGCTCACATGTGTGGAAAAAGATTTTGTTTGTTGTATCCCAATCATTCTGAAGTCTGGACACAGCTATAGGTGTTTTGTAGTTCAATATGAAATTTGATTAGTTATTTTCTGCCAAATAAATGCATCCGAAGTTTAACATATCGAAGAAAGTGTGTATATTATTATTATCATTCAGAGCCATGCATTATATATTTTCATTTCTTTTGGGGATTGAAATACAGTCTGTTTTCCTTGATCCTCGGGATGCTCTTGGCGAATGCAAACCGATTTCCAGTTCCCTATTCCCTTAATACTCCCAATCGTCAAAATACATTTTTCCAAATCTTATTTCCATCTCCCTGCAATCGCTACGAAGGAAATTTATTTTGTAGCAGGCTTGATTCCGATTTCATTTCTTACTTCACATCTGTTAAGATGTACGATAGCGGAATGAAATTTTCATCTAATATTTCTTTCCTGTCATACCTCTCGTGCCTTCTTCAGGTTTTTAATTTATTTCTTCCGAATTTTCATTCAACAGCATAGGCAAAAAGAAATATTTAAATCTGTGTTTAAGTTAAGTATTTTTTTTTTTCATGTTTTTTTTCATCTCACCATTTCATACCCATGTGAAATAAATGTGCGTTGAGCTGTAACCTTCAACGAAATGTGATAAATCAAATCGGCGTAGATGAAAAGAAAAAAAGCGTAACATCGTGAGACTTGAAGCGTAATTTTTTTTACGATTACATGCGTGAACGGAGGTTGAATTTTGTAAGATGCCTATTTTCAATTTGAATTTGAATTTATTATTTAGTAATAGAACGTAATATTAAGTTATTGACACTAAGTAGCAGATATGAATCAGACTTCAATCCTAATCACAACCTATTATAATTTTTAATAGCTGGTGATTAGGATTGAGGTTAATGGGTTAGTTAGGGATTTGGGATGATTCGGATAATTAGTGATGATAAATTTATTAAAAATTCTCAGCCGACAAATATTTACGCATTAGTATTTTGGTATTGCTGCAAAACACTTATAATATTCAATATCGTTGGTTTCGTTATATAAATCATGTTATGTTCCTCTAATTTTCGGTTGCTAATTTTAGAGCTATACATTTAAAATAACTGTAATTTTTTTACGATTACATGTGTGGACGGAGGTTGAATTTTGTAAGATGCAGATTTTCAATTTCAATTTATTATTTAAGTAGTAGATATGAACCAGACTTCAACACAAATCACAGATTATTATATAGTATTGTGATTTGTTGAGAATAATATCAATGGCGATAGAAAGCAGAATAAAGTTAAAGGAATAGTAAAATGATTTAAAAATTCTCAGCATTGGTATTTTGATATTGCTACAAAACAATTTATTCTAAATCTTTGGTTTAGTTATAAAAATTATGTTATGTTTCTGTAATTTTCGGTCCAAAGACTAGAAAACAAAATCCTTCGGATGATCACACGTATGGAATCTGGACACAGCTATGAAATTTTTGTAGTTCAATATGAAATTTGGTTAGTTATTTTCTGACAAAAAATTGCATCCGAAGTTATAGTAAATATATCCAAGAATGTGTGTATATTATTATTATTATTATTATTATTCACAGTTTGCATTGTAGATTTTCATTTCTTTCGGGGATTGAAATATAGTCTGTTTCCCTGATCCCTCGGATGCAAATCGATTTTCAGTTCCCTATTTCCCTTAATACTCCCAATCCTGAAAATACATTTTCCCAAATCTTATTTTCATCTCTCTCTGCAATCGCTGCTACGAATTAAATTTATTTTGTAGCAGTCAGGCCGGATTCCGAATTCATTTCTTACTTCGCCCACCCCTTGCTTCTGTTAAGATGTACGATAGCGGAATGAAATTTTCATGTAATATTTCTTTCCTGTCATACCTGTCGCGCCTTCTGCAAGGTTTTTTTTATTTATTTATTCCGAATTTTCATTCAATAGCGTGGGAAAAGAAATATTTAAATCTGTGTTTAAGTTAAGTTTTTTTTTTCCTTTTTTTTTTCCTTTTCATCTCACCGTTTCTGCACATGTGAAATAAATGTGCGTTGAGCTGTTACCTTCGACGAAATGTGATAAATCAAATCGGTGTAGATCAAAAGCAAAAAGTGTAACATCGTGAGACTTGGAGCGTAATGTTTTTTTTTACGATTACATGGGTGAACGGAGGTTGGATGTTGTAAGATGTATATATTCAATTTCAATTTATTATTTAACTAGCAGATATGAAACAGACTTTAGCACAAATCACAATCTATTATATTTTGATTTGTTGAAAATAATATCAATGAAGACAGAAATCAGAATAAAGTGTAATTTTACGATTTCATGGGTGAAAGAAGGTTGAATTTTGTAAGATGTATGTTCAATTTCGATTTATTATTTAGTAACAGAAAGTGACATTAAGTTAGTGATATTAAGTGGCAGATATGAACTAGACTTCATTCATAATCACAAACTATTATATTTTATAATAAGATGTGATTTGGGTTTAGGTTATTGAATTAGTTAGCGATTTGGTTTTATTTGGGTTAGTTGGTGATTATAAATTGATTAAAAATTCTCAGCCGACAAATATTTAAGTATTGATATATGGGTATTGCTACGAAACAGTTATATATGTCAAAATCTTTGGTTTCGCTATAAAAATGATGTTATGTTCCTATAATTGTCGGTTGCTAATTTTAGAGCTGTAAATTTAAAATAACCTTAAGTTTATTACTGTTACATGGGTGAACGGAGGTTGAATTCTATGAGATTTATGTTCAATTTCAATTTATTATTTAACTAGCACATATGAACCACACTTCAGCACAAATTACAACCTATTATATTTTGATTTGTCGAGAAAAAATATCAATGAAGTTAAAAAGCAGAATTAAATTATAGTGGCTATAAATTGATTTAAAAATTCTCCACCAACGAATATTTTATCATTGGTATTGGTTTGACTCAATGAGTGGGTGGTTACTGAGAAAATAAATGGCTAGATGGAAATTTGCTTCTACTTTCATTATTATTACATTTTCATTCATATATATATATATATATATATAAATTTATCATATTTTTTTCATTTCTAGTTCGTAACTTGCAGTTTTCAATCATGTTATAGAGAAAAGAACCAGTCTTATAGAGTCCAGTCTAACTAGTCTTATAGAGTTCAGAGACAAGAACTACCATTGACAAACTTTCAAATCCATCTGATGCTCAGAGAGGACACTTCTAAACACTCATGTGGAGGAAAGAAGATCTTATTGCGTCCCATTCATTCTGAAGTCTGGCCACAGCTATAGGATTTTTTGTAGTTCAATATGAAATTTGATTAGTTATTTTCTGCCAAAAAAATGTATCCAAATTTAAAAATATCCAAAGAAAGTGTGTATATTATTATTATTACTCAGAGCCATGCATTGTAGATTTTCATTTCTTTCGGGGATTGAAATATAGTCTGTTTCCTGATCCTTCGGATGCAAAACCGATTTCCAGTTCCCTATTTTCCTTAATACTCCCAATCCTCCAAATACATTTTTCAAAATCTTATTTTCATCTCTCTCTGCAATCGCTGCTACGAATGAAATTTATTTTGTTGCAGTCAGGCCTGAATTCCGATTTCATTTCTTACTTCGCTCACCCCCTTGCTTCTGTTAAGATGTACGACAGCGGAATGAAATTTTCATCTAATATTTCTTTCTTGTCATACCTCTCGCGCCCTCTGCAGGCTTTTTTATTTATTTATTCCGAATTTTCATTCAACAGCAAAGGGAAAAAGAAATATTTAAATCTGTGTTTAAGTTATGTTTTTTTTTTTTTTTTTTTTTTTTTTTCACTTTTCATCTCGCCATTTCTTACCGATGTGAAATAAATGTGCGTTGAGCTGTTACCTTCGACGAAATGTGATAAATCAAATCGGTGTAGATCAAAAGAAAAAATTATAACATCGTGAGACTTGGAGCGTAATTTTTTTTTACGATTACATAGGTGAACGGAGGTTGAATTTTGTGAGATGTGTGTTCAATTGCAATTTGTTATTTAACTAGCAGATATTCAATTTCAATTTATTATTTAGTGAAAGAAAGTAACATTAAGTAGTAGATATGAACCAGACTTCAACTCAAATCACAACCTTATTATATTTTAATTTATTGAGAAAAATATCAATGAAGATAGAAAAAACAGATTAAAGTTAAAGTGGCACTAAAATGATTTAAAAATTCTCAGCCGATAAATTTTTAAGCATTGGTATATGGGGATTTCACAAAACACTGATATTATTTTAAATATTTGGTTTTGTTATAAAAAAAAATATGTTTCTACATATTATTTTTTATCACAAAACCGAATATTTAGAATAATATCAATTTTAGATCCAAAGGCTTGAAAACAAAATCCTTCGTATGATCACCAACTCACCTTGTTACTTTAATAATCAGTACATTAGATAATCGCTTTACTTCCGAAACATTCTCTAACTTATATTTAAAATTTCTACAATAAGCTCCCTCGCACTTGAAATTAGGTTTTAAATTTCTCTTCCCAGGTATGATATTTCTTCGTTTAAAAATAGAAAAAGACCGCATACTGTTCTTAACATATAATCCATTGTTTTTCCCCTCATTGCTTCATCTGAAGTGTCATTCCTGAAAGATCCACCTGATGGTGGGTCTTCTTATAATTTTTAGTTCCTTCCCATTTCTTTAGTTTTTTCTTTTATTTTTTATTAATTATATATTTCTAGTTATAAAATGTGTGGCATAAAATTCCAATGGGCATTGACCTAAAGCAACGCTTCTCCAACATCAAGATAAAAGTGTATGGCTGCTCCGAAGCCAAAAGTACTTTGTTTAAAACACCCAGAAATCATTTATAATTTTGAGTTGCTAATTTTAGAGCTGTAAATTTAAAATAACTTAAAAATATTTTTGCAATTTTTTTTTCGTGATACTTAACTATGCACTGAAGTTCATGTAAAGGATTTTTTGGATGAAAATATAATTTCAAATGGTGTAAACTTTTTAAAATTATCGAAATAGTAACTGGAGAAACTAGAAAGATTAACATGCATACGTCTGTTATATGTATGTATAAACATTCAAATATAAGTAATAAATATAATAAAAATCAAAAAAGGAAAACTAACAAAGAGATCCTGAACTACTTGTAGTAAATGATAAAAAAAATAATTAATCTTCCTTCCAAGGACTTATTTCGGAACCAAAACATAAAGAATTAAATTATGCCCAAAATGGAAGAAAATAAAGCTAGTTCCATATCCATCTAAAAAAACAGAGCAGAATATATCGAAACAATGTATGATCAACAAATAAAAAAAAGGGGAAGCTCTCGTGACATTTACGGCAGGTTCATGATTTAGTGCCCAGAGACCTTGGCACTATTGCCCGCTGGAGACTCATTTGGACGTCACTGTTCATCAATTTCGACCAAAGGCTGGTCTTATTGTGGACGGTGTTTTCTTTCGGCCTGACCTCTCGGACAACGGTGGTCGACCCACAGGAAAAACTCGGCAATGTGATAAACCAAATATTTTTTAACTGATAGAAATGGTGTCTTTCGTTGATTTTCTTTCTTTTCTGTTTATCTTTTGGACCGGTTTTTGTTTTTCGAAGATTAGTTGGTTATGTGAATTCAATTGGATTGGATGATTCAGTTTATGACCAAGAATCGTTTCTTTAAGGAAAAATAAAATAACATAACTTGATCGTTCCATTATTTCTTATATTCATCATAAAAGTGTAGTAATTATTTTAATTTTAAAATAATATTATATAGTCTCATATATTTGAAGTATGGTAATTTTTCTTTCTTTCATTTTTTGTTTATCTTTTGGATCTTTTTGTTTTTGTTTTTCGAAGTTTAGTTGGTTATGTGAAATCAATTGGATTGGATGATTCAGTTTATGACCAAGAATCGTTTCTTTAAGGAAAAAAAAATGTAACTTTATCATTCCATTATTTCATTTCATTATTTCTTATATTCATGATAACGGTGTAGTGGTTTTAATTATAAAATAATGTTATATATGAGACTATATAACATTATTTTAAAATTATATTATATTTATAACATTATTTTAATAATGTTATAAATATAATCAAAGGGAATATATTTATAATGCAATCCAGAGGAAATCCTTTATGCAATTAATTTAATTGCTTTGAAACTTTTCAATGTAATCCGTTTTGGACAACGACGTAGGGGAAGATTGAGAAAGAGATGGGTCGACTGTTTAGACTCTGATTTTAATGTTACTAAGATAAAAAATTGGAGGTTCAAGGCCAACAGGAGAACAGCCTAGCTGGATCTTTTAAAGTAGGCGAAGGCTCACAACGGGCTGTCGAGCCAGTTATGATGATGATGATGATATAGTCTCATATAGTATATCTGAAATAGAGTAATGGTCTAACTGCATTGGTATGGTTGTTTCTAACTGCATTGTATTATAAATCGTTGTTGAAAAATAAGCAGAGAAACAATTATAGCATGCATAAAACTGATGTTATTAAAATAGAATAATTATAAAACTATGTTTATGAAAATATAAAACTTTTTTTGTGAAAAAATTAACGAAGTACAATGTTCAGTATAAATAATAATCATCTTTATTAACTTTATTGCTACAGCCAGTCTAATAATTTGTAAATAACATATATGCTTCACAAAATGGACAACCCACCACATAGTAATAAAATACTAGACCAGGGGTCACCAACCCAAGCCATCTTGTGGTCGCTTTGGAAATGCCAACAAAAATATTCAAAAAGCAACTTCAATATCAATAAATTTAAATAATTAAATTGCTGAAATTTACAATGCAAACCTTAAAAATTATTCAAGTCAGCTTACAAAAAAATAAAATTATCATGTCATGTCCTGAACTACTTGTAGTAAATGATAAAAAAAAAATGATCAATCTTCCTTACAACAATTATTTCGGAACCAAAACATAAAGAATTAAATTATGCCCAAAATGGTAAGACAAAGTGAGTTCTATATCTGTCTAAAACAAAAGAGCAGAAAATATCGAAACAATGTATGATCAACAAATAAAAAGAAAGGGAAGCTCTCGTGACATTTACGGCAAGTTCATGATTTAGTGCCGAGAGACCTTGGCACTATTGCCCGCTGGAGACTCATTTCGACGTCACTGTTCATCAATTTCGACCAAAGGCTGGTCTTATTGTGGACGTTGTTTTCTTTCGGCCTGACCTCTCGGACAACGGTGGTTGCCCCACAGGAAAAACTCGGCAATGGGATAAACCAAATATTTTTTAACTGGAAGAAATGGTGTCTTTCGCTGATTTTCTTTCTTTCTTTTTTGTTTATCTTTTGGATCGCTTCCTTTGTTTTGTTTTTCGAAGATTAGTTGGTTATATCAATTCAATTGGATTGGATGATTTAGTTTATGACCAAGAATCGTTTCTTTTAGAAAATATAATATAAAAAACTTGATCAGTCCATTATTTCATTTCATTATTATGTTGATCAAAAAATGGTAGTTATTATATAATTTTAAAATAATGTTATATATGAGATTATATAACATTATTTTAAAATTATATTATATATAGTATTATTTTATTGTTATATATCCAAAAGTGATTGCTTTGAAAGTTTTCAATGCAATTCCTTTTGGACAATGACCAAGGTGAAGATCGAAATAGAGATGGGTTGACTATTTAGACTCTGATTTTAATGTTATTAAGATCAGAAACTGGAGGTCCACGCCCAAGTGAAGAACAGCCTGGCTGGATCTTTCAAAAAAGGCCAAGACCCAGAACGGGCTGTCGAGCCAGTTATGATGATGATGATGTTATACTCTCATATATCTGAAGTATGGTAATGGTTTAACTGCTTTATTATGGTTGTTATTATTGTTTTAACTGCATTGTATTATCAATCCTTGTTGAAAAATAATCAGAGAAGAAATTACACGATGCATAAAACTGATATTGTTAAATTACAGTAATTATAAATCTATGTTTATAAAAAAAATCTTTTTTGTGAAAAAAGTATTGAAGTATTCTTTTTTGTGAAAACGTATCGAACATAAATAATAATCATCATCATTAACTGTATTGCTACAGTCAGTCTAATAATACTTGTAAATAACACATGCTTTCACAAAATGAACAACCCACCACCTAGTAATAAGATACTAGACCAGAGGTCACCAACTCAGATCATCTCGTGATCTCTTTGGAAATGCCAACAAAATTATTCAAGAAGGAAATTCAACATGAATAAATTTAAATAATGAAATTGCCATGATTTGCAATGCAAGCCTTACAAATTATTTAAGTGAGCTTAGAAAAAAATGCAATTCTCACATGAGGTCCTGAACTACTTGTAGTAAATGATAACAAAACATAATCAATCTTCTTTACAGGAGTTATTTCGGAACCAAAACGTAAAGAATTAAATTATGCCCCAAAATGGTAGGAACAAAGCGAGTTCTATATCCATCTAAAATAACAGAGCAGAAAATATCGAAACAATGCATGATCAACCAATAAAAAAAAAGGGGGATGCTGTCGTGACATTTACGGCAAGTTCATGATTTAGTGTCCAGAGACCTTAGCCCTATTGCCCGCTGGAGACTCATTTGACCGTCACTGTTCATCAATTTAGACCAAAGGCTGGTCTTATTGTGGACGTTGTTTTCTTTTAACCTGACCTCTAGTACAACGGTGGCCGCCCCACAGGAAAAACTCGGCAATGGGATAAACCAAATATTTTTTAACTGAAAGAAATGGTGTCTTTCGCCGATTTTCTTTCTTCCTTTCTTTCTTTTTTGTTTATCTTTTGGACAGTTTTGTTTTTATTTTTCGAAGATTAGTTGGTTATGTGAATTCAATTGGATTGGATGATTCTGTGTATTACCAAGAATTGTTCCTTTAAGGAAAAGGAAATAATGTATCTTGATCATTTCATTATTTCTTATATCTGTCGTAAAAGAGTAGTTATTGCATTAATTTTAAAATAAAGTTATATAGTCTCATATATATGTTATATATGAGACATATAACATAATTTTAAGGTTATATTATATATAACTTTATTTTATTGTTATAAATCCAAAAGGGATTGCTTTGAAACATTTCAATGCCATCACTTTTGAACAAAGACCAAGGGAAATACTGGAAAAGAAATGGATCGACTGGTTTATACGCTGATTTTAACGTTATTAAGATCGAAAACTGGAGGTCCACGGTCAAGAAGAGAACAACCTGGTTGCAACTGTTGAAGAAGGCCAAGTCGCACAATGGATTGTCGAGCCAGTTATGATGACGATGATATATTCTCATATATCTGAAGTAGGGCAATAGTTTATCCATATTGGTATGGTTGTTAGTATGTGTGTTTCTAACTGCATTGTATCATCATTCCTTGTTGAAATATAAACAGAGAAGAAATAATAGTATGCATAAAACTAATATTATTAAAACATAGCAGTTATAAAACTATATTTATGCAAAAAAAATTTTTTTGTTAAAAAAGTAACGAAATACAATATTTCGCATAAATAATGATCATCATTATTAACTGTATTGCTATATAAAGTCTAATAATATCTGTAAATAACACATATGCTCCACAAATTCGACAACTCACCACCTAGTAACAAGATACGAGACCAGGGATGACCAACCCAGATCATCTTATGGCCACTTTGAACTTGTGGTCAACAAAATATTCAAAAAGCAAATTCAACATCAACAAATTTAAATAATTAAATTCCTAAAATTTGTAATGTAAAACTTGAAATTTATTCAAGTTAGCTTAGAAAAGAATACATTCTCACTGAGGTCCTGAACTACTTGTAAATAATCAGTCTTCCTTACAGGAGTTATTTCGGAACCAAAACATAAAGAATTAAATTATGCCCAAAATGGTAGTAACAAAGCTAGTTCTATATATCCGTCTAAAACAACAGAGCAGAAAATATCGAAACAATGTATGATCAACAAATAAAAAAAAGGGGAAGCTCTCATGACATTTACGTCAAGGTCATGATTTAGTGCCCAGAGACCTTGGCACTATTGCCCACTGGAGACTCATTAGGGCTTCACTGTTCATCAATTTCGACCAAAGGCTGGTCTTATTGTGGACGGTGTTTTCTTTTAGCCTGACCTCTCGGACAACGGTGGTCGGTCCACACAGGAAAAACTCGGCAATGGAATAAACCAAATATTTTTTAACTGAATGAAATGGTGTCTTTCGTCTTTCTTCTTTTTTGTTTATCTTTTGGAGCGCTTTTGCTTTTGTTTTGTTTTCCGAAGATTAGTTGGTTATGTGAATTCAATTGCATTGGATGATTCAGTTTATTACCAAGAATCGTTCCTTTAAGAAAAATAAAATAATATATCTTGATCATTCTATTATTTCTTATATTCATCATAAAAAATAATTATTATTTTTAAAATAATATTATATAGTATCACATATCTGAAATATCGTATTGCTTTAATTGTTTCTAACTGCATTATATTGTCAATGCTTGTTCAAAAATAAACAGAAAAGGAATTATATCATGCGTAAAACTAATATTATTAAAATAGAGTAGTTATAAAACTATGTTTATAAAAAAAAAAACTTTTTTTATGAAAAATCGACGACGACGACGATTTGCCAGATGGACGGAGAACCTTGGTTGCTTTGCACCTCTATCTTTGTGAATGAGAGAAGTTTCTTATGCTTTAAGCCATTGATTAGAAAAAGTTATATATGTATATGTATATATATATATATAGATATATTATATATAATTCCCGTGTCACGATGTTTGTTCGCGATGAACTCCGAAACTAACCATCCGATTTTAACTTTTTTTTTTTGAAATGTGTGTTTTGTTCCAACTTGAGAAATAGGATAGTTTTTATTCAGATTTTTTTTGTATTTAATTGCAAAATCGGTTAAAATCTACCATTGAGGAAGACGCCAATCTTGCAACCCTGAATTTTCGCCAATTTTCCGCCAATTTCTTTAGGGTTGCAATACTGCAATTAGAAGAATGCGTAGCTTCATTTTCCGAACAATATAATGACTATTTTATTGCTATTTCGATAATTAATGGCAGAATTCTTATTTGCACTAATTTCATCGTTGGAGTAAAAAGTTTGTTTCCGCCACAGACGAACGACATACCACGATAAAATTTAAGTTAGATGGTGCCGTGTCTCGATTTCTGTACTACATAATCGTAAAGTTTTCATGTTCTGAATATTATTGTTTTATGTACTACTTTAAATTTTGAGAAAATTATAGTGTATGAAATTTATATTATTTCTATGAGAAATAAATCAAATGTATGTAAGTATTACCTGATTTGATTATCAGTATTTTTTTTATTTTCTAAGTTTCAATTTGACTTGGAATAAAATATATTGAATGAAAAGTTGTGAATCGAAACATTGAACTTTTCTATGCTTAAAGTTTGTCAACATATGTTTTATTTGATTAAGAATTCTAAAATGAAATGTGATCAACAAGATAATATAATATAGACAATATAATTTTAAAGAGAGATGATGAATTTTAAGGATTTTTTGAAAAGTGTGAAAATGAAGTTAACTCTGCAATTATTTGATATAATGATAAATTTTATAAAAGGTATTATAATAGTTGCAAGTTGAAAATCAAAGATATTTTATTTTAAAAACTTTTGTTATTTGGAAAACAATGAATTTGAGTTATAGATTTGAGCGATTTAAATATAGTCGAAGAAAAAAAGAAAAATGGTACTTTTAAGTTGGAAGTTATTTAAAGGAAACAAAACAACTAAATAAGTGTTTATATTAATAAAGGAGAATTTAAAGCTCATTAACTTTTCCATTTGTTTTGTGATTTCTTTCATCATAAAATAATAAAACATTTTTTGTGAAGAAGAAAAAACACATTTTCTAAATTTGAATTTGAATTGGAATAATATATATTGAATGAAAAGTTGTGAATCAAAACATTAAACTTTTCTATGCTTAAAGTTTGTCAACATGTGTTTTATTTGATTAAGAATTCTAAAATGAAATGTGATCTGAGAGATAATATAATATAGACAATATAATTTTAAAGTAATATGATGAATTTTAAGGATTTTTTGAAATGTGTGAAAATGAAGTAAACTCTGCAATTATTTGATATAATGATAACATTAAAATTTTATAAAAGGTATTATAATAGTTGCAAGTTGAAAATCAAGGACATTTTTTTAAAAAAAACTTTTGTTTGAAAAACAAAGAATTTGAGTTATAAATTTGAGTGATTTGAATATTGTCGAAGAAAATTTGATAAATGGTACTTTTAAATTGGAAGTTATTTAAAGAAAACAAAACAAATAAATAAGTGTTTATATTAATAAAGGAGAATTTAAAGCTCAATAAAATTTTTATGTATGTACATTTGTTTTTATTTACATTTAAAAGTTGGTTTTAATTATTTCTTATTTGAATTTTTATGCATTTTGTATTCATTCAAAACACCATAATACTAATATTTCTGTTCTAAATGCTTTGAAACTTCATGTAAAAGTTTTCTTTAAATGTATGAAAGGAATTGAACATGGAAATTAACCCAAATTCATAACTTATTTTTATTTCAGGTTTTAAACTAAGAATTTTTGTAAATTTGTAAAAAAAAGTTTGTGTCGACAAACTTTAAGCATACAAAAACGTATAAATAATTAAGATATAAATTTGAAAACAGTATATTACCTACATAAGGATATTTGCAGCATAAAAATACTTGCAAAGGAAAAAACTATTCATGTTTTATTTATTTTTGAGTTATCAAGTTTTTCAACAATATCACATTTTTGCAATGTTTATCCATATTTTAAAGAATAAATTGTATAAAAAATAGTTAAAGTTGATATTTTTATGTGAAATTCAAAGGTTTTGAATATATTTAATCAAAACACTTGCAAAAAGGCTATATATTTTAAATCCAGATCATTTCATATTAAAAAGCCTTTGCAAATAGGAGGAAGTTGTAAAAAAAAAAAATGTTGAGAAAATTTTAACTTTTTCAAAACAAAACTCAGAAAATATTTAGAGCTTTAAGGAAAAATAAAACTATATTTTTTAATAAATAAGACTATGAACTTGATAATTCAATGGCATTTTAATATATTTACAACATTTTTAAAAGTAATATCTCTAATTAAAAGTTGTTTTTAGCTTTTTCTCAGAATGAATTTTTATGCTTTTTGTTTTCATGTGAACACCATAACACAAGTAATTTTGATCCAAATGCTACCAAATTTTTTTTTTATGTTTTGCATAAATGTTTACAGGGAATAGACCTCTGAAATGATTATAGCTACATAAATATTTTTTATTTTAATTGTTAAACTTGGATTTATATGCAAATTTTTGAAGAATTTGGATTTCTGCTCTGTTGTTCATTCAAAAATGAACTAATTCAGAGTGTATTTCCAGATATTATTAATAATCACTTAGACCATAATTGGCTCAGTAATCGTGCAATTTTGGCAGCAAAAAATGTTGATGTTGATGAAATTAACTTTCAAATACAAAATTTATTGCCAGGCAATCTGATGACTTTTAAGTCAATCGACACCATTGCTTATGAAAACCAGATCGTCAATTTTCCGTTATTGAATTTTTAAGTTCTCTGGATATGCCACTAATGCCGCCACACAATCCTTGTCTGAAAATTGGTTCACTGGTCACTCTATTGCGTAACTTAAATCCACCAAAATTATGCAACGGTACACGATTAAAAGAATTACCTGAAACGTACTTGAAGCAACGATATTGACTGGAAAGTTTAAAAGTGAAGTCGTCCTGTTACCTCGAATTCCTATGATACCATCAGAATCTACAATATCTTTTAAAAGGCTACAATTTCCGATACGTTTGGCTTTTGCGATTACAATAAATAAGTCGCAAGGGCAGACAATGGCTATTTGTGGCTTGGACTTGGAGAATCCGTGTTTCTCCCATGGGCAGCTGTATGTTGCATGCTCACGTGTTGGAAAACCATCGAATTTATTTATTTTGACGAAGGACAGACTAACCAGAAATATTGTTCATCGCTTAGTTCTTAGTTAAATGAAAGTAATGATTATTAAAAATTAAATTACGTAAAATAATTAGAAAACAGTGTTAAAAATCAAATTATCTACCTCATTCATTAAATTAATAAAAATTAAACATTTTCTATTCGTTGAAGCTTAATTTGATCTTTTCATCCTTCTTTACCAATCACTTCCTTAACAATACCAATTACAGTATCTAATAATTAAACGAAATACAAGAAAGCCACACCAACGCGTGGCCGGGTCTTCTAGTATATATATATATATATATAAATATATATATGTGTGTGTGTGTGTTTGTATATTATTAAATTTATTTACAAAATTAACTTATTAATTTCTTTATATTATTATTATAATTTTTAAGAAAATAATAAAAACATAAACAATAGAAACAAAAACAATTGAAGAGGGGAAATTATGACACAGCGGAGAAACTGCATGGTCCTTCGGAAAGGCCTGAATAATATTCTGAACAGCGCGAGGTCCTTTGCGATTTTCGAAATCGGAAATGTCGTAATCATAGTTGCCTAGATCATTCAAAACAGAATTATTAATATATGGAATGGAGTTATAAATTTTTGTGCAATTTTATAAACAAATTGTTTGAAACTTGGGAGGGAAAGAGCATGTGTGATATCCTCATTTCAGAACAACCAGGGTAAAATTTGTAATCATACGTACGATTCTATTTACAAGTATTTGTGAGATCTTGAAATTCGGCGGAGCAGTAGATCCCCAAATAGGACTCACATGTGCAAGTATTGGATGCAAGAAAGCAAGATAAATGAATATTTTCCCAGGACATAGTAGAGTTTCTACAAATAAGTGGATTTTTGAGAAAAAGTAACGAAGTGCAATATTTAACATAAAAAATAATCACCATTATTAACTCCATTGCTACAGCCAGTCTAATAATACTTGTAAATAACACACACGCTTCACAAAATCGACAACCAACGACCTAGTAATAAGGTGTCAGACACTTCATTGAAATGACCTGACCAAGGACAAGACCCAGGTCATCAATAAAACTGAGCTCGTCAATAAGTAACGATTGACTTGGCCTATCCAATAGAAAATTCATATTACATGCAACGAGTGTTGCGAAAATGTATCCAGGGAAGAGGATTTTTTTCTCGACAGAATCAGTCAGTTGAGAAATAACGATGGGTGATTATCAGATCATGATACGAAATGTGCGACGGGAAAAATTGAGATGGAGTGACAGGCTTATGATGTGACAGAAAATTGAACTAGTTTTAATGAGATCAGATAATAATCTATTTTTCATGAATGTAACATAGATGATCGCGTTTGATTTTACTGGTTGTTTTTTACTGGTTTTAATCAATCCCAAGAAATAAATTTATTTTTTATTTTTCTTTCCTTCATTTTAGTTATTTGCATTTATATAAAATTCCAGTTAACGTAAAAATATGAATTTGAAATATTAATAAAGATTGTCGTTACAAATATCAGTATTATATATAATATAAATGTCAAATAATTTGAAGATTTATTAAAGAAAATAATTTTAATTTTAAAGTAATACGTGTACGTGATGATATAGACATATCACTACTTTTGTTTGAAAGTACTAATCCTCTAACTTTTAATGTTAGATTTTGCTTAAAGTTAAACAAGTTTACTTTGGAGAGTTTGTTTTAAGAAAAGAAAAAACTAAACTTGCAACTTTTGGCCAAAACCAGAATGATTGATTGCATTGAAGAGGGAAGTTCTTTGTCCAATACGAGAGAGTTCACACTAATCCACAAGCACACCACTTTGTCACGCCCTCTTCAGTCATTGGTAAAAAAAGGTGCAAATAAGTGCTATGTTAAACATATGTAACGCTTCACTGAATTTCTTACAGTAAAATTCAGGGAACGAAAATATTCATAGAATCTCGCTTAGGTTTTCCAAATATGTGAAAAGAGTGCAAATAAACACTTAATAAATGCTTATTTGCAAGTTTAATGGTATTATATTAATGCAATGAGAAATAAAATAAGTTGGTATTCCACTTTGATTAAATGATTTGCATTTAAATGTGTCTTGAAATCAACATAACAAATGAATTTTGTTCAATTTATATACAGCATGTATAGCTTATTTTTAGAAGAAGTAATTTGTATTGCATATTAATTTTAAATATTTTATTTCTAATAAATTTATGTTTCTTATGTCTCAGGCTGAGTTATTAAGATTTTCTAAATAAATAATGCAAATTTATTTAATAATCAGCTTTTTTTAAAAATATTACAATAGTTTATTATTTTTTTGCTTGTTTACTTTAGTTTAGAATAAGATTTATGTGTTCAGACAATTATAAATATTTATCAACACTCAATTGTCACTCACCACGCCTTAAATTCAGAGAAAATAATTGTTTAAATTTAGTTCGTAGGAATAATTTTTTAATCAAGTTATTATTTTACTGCATGTCATGTAGAAATTGAATGACTATTAATTATTTCATGGAAATGTGAACAATAAGAATTATTTTTTTAGATATGCATAGTCCATTTATTCGTAAAATTTTAATGACATACGATTGAATAAATAATAGCTGGTATTTAGTTAATTCTATGTGGTACCTTGGATTAATGCATGGGCTTCTGTAATTGATAGAATGTGGAATGTCTTTCTAAAAACAGAATCAATTAGAAGTTACACCCAAGAAATAACCAGAGCCACAAGGACTACAGATGATTCCTTATTTACAGCTATTATTAAGCAGACCCAGTACCGCTGCACCAACCCATAGCAGATCTTCTCTTGTAGCATGCACTTGGAGGTTGGTATCCAGGCCAACTACGCGCAGATGGTTTCATGAAAGAGGATGATATGGATGAAATCCAGCATAGTATGAATGTTTTACAGCCCACCAAAGAAAGAAAGATTTAATTGGCAAAGCACTCTTTTCAATTTGAGTGCAAAACAATAGAAATCTATACTTCGATGGTAATATTTTTTGCAAAGTAACTCAAGAATATTGTTGTTCCAGTTTGAGTCTAAAAAACGCGTTAAATTTATAATTATGAAATAGATAGATATGGGTCTTTCAGTGTATGTGTGTTGGAAGTGTCCCTTTGGATGGTCACACTGACATAAACGAATGTATACATGTCATGTACATATATGCACAGAAATTGCTTAGTTATGTAAAGAGGACCGATTGTTTATCCTTATGCAAAGTACAGTTATTGAATCTTTCATCCTACGATCATGTTAGATCACATAGAACTGAGATGGGGAAGAATTACATTAGTGGGAAGGATTTCATGCGTATGTCCATCCTCTTTAGACTTGAAGCAAATTCAGCATATTTAGGATGATCTAATGGAATATACTACTACACTTAACTCTCCCGCTGCAACTCTTCAGGAATTTCAAGATGCCTTGAAACAATAATTTATTTTGCTGCCAAATGAATTTTCCACTTGCCATCAGGCCCCGATTTCTAACCACTAACAAATATCTATGCATCCGGCAGGATTCAAACCTGAAGCCTGTGGTGCCAAAGGCCAGAGCTCTAGCCAATTGACCATCAAGCAGCCGCTGAGCAAAGGGGAAGGATTCAAACTGCTTCAGTACAAACGTTCTTTTTAAATATGGTTACAAAATTGGGAGTAGAACTTTTCTAAGCAATTTCGATATCACTGCATTTGTTCCAGTGGTAATTGACTCAGGCCAATTGATGACTTACTGTGTTAAACAAAAACAAAAAAAACCAACCCCGAATTGAGGCCAAACTCTTCACATTACTTTAAAATGTTTACACAGTGAAGTAAATAAATTCATGTCTTTTCCTGTATGAACAAAATCCACTTCTTATTCAATTACCATTCGTTCTTCATAGGCAGTATGAACTTACATCCATTAATGATTTAATATAGTTAATTAATGTATTTTATTTTTCTGAAATATCTATACACATTAGTTATAAAATTAAACATCAATATTTTAAGTACATAACTATTCATAAAATCATATTAATGTACTTTCCATACTTCCTTTTAATATTTATAACAACCTTAACGTAGCCATTCAAAAATTCCAAGTAGTTTCCAAATTCGTTCTGCAGTTCTCGTTTAAATTTGTGAACGCACATGCTGGTTTTGACATTTGTCGAAATGTGGCCCACTCAATTCATGGCGATGTTTTCCACATCATTTGGCGAGATTTAACTTATTCTAATTGCGTCGTTTAGTTAGAAATGGCGTGAGGTAATTAGGTTAGGTTAATGCCAGGAGGCAGCAATTATAGGCCACGGCGAAAGATTTTGGAATGATATAAAGTAAATTATACATCGCATTGCTGTTTTATGACGCAATGCAAATAAAGTACGCAATGATTGGTGAATGTTACAACATGTTTCGCAAATGACGGAAGGCGGAATATATTTACATATTAAAAAGTGAAATATGTACGGTAAAAGTGTACGATTTAAGCATGTCGTCTAGACTATTTTAGTGGATGTTAATTAGGAGCGAAATAATCTCTTTTAATGCCAGTCTAATAAATCTGGCAGATCTGTTAACGTACTGGAGTACCTTTCTTAAGTAAAAAAAAATATATATATATATTTTACGTTAATATTTATATCTGCACACATTTTGTTTTGTAATATTATAAAATTTTATATATGGCTAAACAAAGTTCGAAAATTACTTATTGAAAATAATTTATTTTAGACAACATTTTTTTTCTAGACACCTGAATGGGTGATTTTTTGAGCTATTATTTATAAATACAGGATAACTATAAATAAAGTCCCACTTTCAAAATGCTATAAAAAAGAATTTATCGTCACTGTGAGTTGAAATTTGAACTGAAGATATTTGAAGAACGGAAAAACGGCATGGCATTAAAGAATAGTTCTAAAGCTTACCCTCAACCAATTTGATATGAACTTTCCGTGGTCGATGGGCTTTCCACTCACAGTGTCACAACTGTTAAATGACTTGGAAGTCATTTTTTCCGTCAAAAACTCCAAACAGTGAAGCAACTGAACACTACAGTTGGTTTAATGTGCATCTCATCCCAAATACGATGTCATTACGATTCCAAATATCACTGGCAGCCGAATTCACTTTCTTTATGCCGCTTACAGAGCCATCTATTAATACACTTTGGAACTTTTTTTTGATGCCGTACCATTTTCCCCTTCTTTAAGTATCTTCCGTTCAAATGTGAACTCATTGCGACGAGTGGTTCTGTTTTTACAGCATTTTGAAAGTGGGGCTTTAATGACAGTCACCCTGTATATCAACAAATATATATATAAAAATAATATAATTTTGTTTTTTCACAAAAAAAAAAAAAAAAAAAAAAAAAATGTTCTGAGTTCCCCATCTTAAATAGTTAGCTAATATAAGAAAAAATATTTATTTAAAAAAAACTTACTTATTTATTAATAGAAGCAATTAATATTGTAATTAAGAATTGGTTAGTTAGTATACTCTATATGTTACCTTATTTAATAATATATATTCTATGTTGTTACTTTCATAATATATTTGTGTTACAAAAATTTATAAAAATAACAACAATTTAAATTTTTAACAAAAAAAGAAAAAAAAAAATCTAGTTTCAAATTCCGAATTCACCATCTTAAATAGTTAACTGATATACAAGAAAACGTATTTATTTAAATCTATAACAAATCCCACTACAAATTTTTCTTAGACTCATAGAAATTTTTGCGAATTAGAATTGCTTTAAGGCGTTTGAATGAAATAACATTGAAGGCGGATTCATTCACCCAGAGATGAATATGTATTTACATATATACAGAGAGAAATGTAATTCAACAAATGGTAATATACAAATTTTATCAGAGATCTCGGGATAACGTTGTTCGAATAGGAGTGATTTCGTTCATAAATATATATTAAAGTAAGAGAATTATTTCGATGCGGAAATTTTATTTTCAAAATAAATATCTATCCCCCAGATTTATTTATTTTTATTTTTTAATTTTGAACTGTTTCAGAAATATACCTTTTTTTAAATAAACTTGAGTAGAATTATTCAGCGTAAATTTAAACAGTGCCTTAAACCTTTTGGGGAAATATTATGTTAATGAAATACGTAGCAAAATTTATTTGTTGATATTATGCATGTGTTTAAATTTATCCGTTGATATCATTTTATTTATTTCATTCTAATATGTAGTATTTTTTTTTAAAATTAGTATAAATGAACTCTAAAGCTATGTTTTATGAAAGGCATTAAATTATTTGAGAAAATAAAATTTTTACCTCTTATTTTAAATTTGTAACTTTCTTTGCAATTTTTTTGTTGGCAAGTTGTATTTATGGATCTCATCTGATGTATTTTAATATTTCATGGATTTTAATATACCATATCATTATATTGAAGTATTATATGTGATATAACAAGTGCTATAGTGTATATTATAGTTGAATGGGCCTGATGGCTAGCTGTCTTGCACTCGCTACTGCAGGTTTCGGGTTCGAGTTTCGGTGGTGACATGGATGTTTATAGTGGTTCGGCAGCCACTTTAAACGTAGGTCCCAGTCTAATAGGATCGTAGAGCGTTGTGGGGGTAGTTTTACTCGTATCGTAGCTTTTCTTCAAGCTACACGTGTCCCCTAGGTAGTGCTAAATGAGTAAGGACAGTACAGTCCTTGCTTAAGTCATAAAGATTAACTATCTCTGTATTGCCAGCTGTATTAGAACAACCATATTATTGCTAATTGCTATAATTGTGTATATATATATATATATATATATATATATAACTGCATTATATAAAAGCAATATAAATGTTTTATGTTATTGAAATATATAATTGCTATTATTTGAAAGTGCTGTTATTTGTATATATATTTACAAATGTATATAAAAATATCAGCAATTTCAATTCTTAGCAAAAAAAAAAAAAAAAATCTAGTTTTATATTCCGAATTCATCATCTTAAATAGTTAGCTGATATACAAGAAAACCTATTTATTTAAATCTATAACAAATCCCAGTACAAATTTCTCTTGAGCTAATAGAAAATTTTGTGATTTAGAATTGCTTTAAGGCGTTTGAATGAAATAACGTTGGAGGCGGATTCATTCACCCAGAGATGAATATCTATTTACATATATACAGAGAAATGTAATTCAACAAATGGTAATATACAAATTTTATCAGAGTTCTCGGGATAACGTTATTCGAATAGGAGTGCTTTCGTTCATAAATATATATTACAGTAAGAGAATTATTTCGTTGCTGAAATTTTATTCTCAAAACAAATATATATCCCCTAATTTTATTTTTATTTATTTTTTATTTTTGAACTGTTTCAGAAATAAACATTTTTTTAAATAAACTTGAGTAGATTTATTCCGCGTAAATTTAAGCAGTGCCTTAAACCTTTTGGGAAATATTATGTTAATGAGATACGTAGAAAAATGTATTCGTTGATATTATATATGTGTCTCAAATTTATTCGTTGATATCATTATTAGTTATTTCATTCTAATATATATTATTTAAAAAAAAAAAAAATTAGTATAAATAAACTCTAAAGTTTTGTTTTATAAAATAAAACATTAAATAATTTGTAAAAAGAAAGTTTGTGCATTTTATTTTAAATTTGTAACTTTCTTTGCAATGTGTTCGTTGTCAAGTGGTATTTATTGATCTGCTCCCATGTATTTCAATATTTCATAGATTCTAATATATAATATCATTATATTGCAGTATATTATATGTGATATAACAAGTGCTATATTGTATATTATGGCTAAGTGAGCCTGATGGCCGATTGGCTAGGGCTTTTGGATTCGGTACCACAGGTTTCGGATTCAAGTCCGGCGGTGCCATGGATGTTTGTAGTGGTTCGTAATCCACTGTAAACGTAGGTCCCTATCTAATAGGATCGTAGAGCATTGTGGGAGTAGTGTTACTCGTATCCCTGGCATATCTTCATGCAACACGTGATCCCTGAGTAGTGCCAAATGAGTAAAAGCAGTGCAGTCCTTGCATATAGCATAAAGATTAACTATTTTTGTATTGTCAGCTGCATAAGAGCAACCATATTATTGCTAAATGCTATAATTATATATATATATATATATATTTGTTGTTATTTTTATATATATTTACAAATTTATATAAGAATATCAGCAATTTCAATTTTCAGCATAGCAAAAAAAATCTAGTTTTATATTCCGAATTCACCGTCGTAAATAGTTAGCTGATATACAAGAAACCTTATTTATTTAAATCTATAACAAATCCCAGTACAAATTTTTCTTAGGCTCGTAGAAAATTTCGTGAATTAGAATTGCTTTAAGGCGTTTGAATGAAATACATTGGAGGTGAATTCCTTCACCCAGAAATGACTATGTATTTACATATACAGAGAGAAATGTAATTCAACAAATGGTAATACACAAATTTTATCAGAGATCTCGGGATAACGTTATTCGAATAGGAGTGCTTTCGTTCATAAATATATATTACAGTAAGAGAATTATTTCTTAGCGGAAATTTTATTCTCAACACAAATATCTATCCCCCATATTTTTATTTTATTTTAGAACTGTTTCAGAAATAAAAAAATTTTTTTTAAAATAAACTTAAGTAGATTTATTCAGCGTAAATTTAAATAGTGCCTTAAACATTTTGGGAAATAGTATGTTAATGAAATGCGTAACAAATGTATTCGTTGATATTATATATGTTTCAAATTTATTCGTTGATATTATGTTTAGTAATTTCATTCTAATATATATATTATTTTTTTTAAATTTAGTGTAAATAAACTCTGAAGTTATGTTTTATGAAATAAGACATTAAATAATTTGCAAAACCATTTTTTTTTTTTTTTTTACAAATTATTTAATGTCTTATTTTATATATAAATATAGTATACATTATATATAAATATAGTATATAATATATTTTTATATAATGTAAAGCAAAGAAATCATAGAATATAGAAAGAATTTAAAATAATATTTATTTACAACATTCCCAAATGTGTTGTTTTCCTTTGCTAATGATTTCATTACTATTATTATTATTTTAATTTCAGAAGTAAATAATGTTGCTAAGATCTAGACCCCAATTGCGAAATATTGCTAAATATCTTATAGTATAGAGCAATAAAATGTTAAAGAGAATAGTAATAGCATATAAAATAATATTTACTTAAAACACTCCCAAATTTGTTGTTTGTCTTTGCTAATATTTTCATTACTATTAATCTTTTTAATTTTAGTAGGGTCACAATAATAATGGGTTCGGAAAATGCTTAAAAAACTTTTATGAGGAAATTCAAATTTACTAAAAGAGAAAATGCAAAAAAATAAACTTTAAAGAGTTCTCATGCTACATACATATACTGGATTGATGACATATATAAAAAAATGAGAAACTTGGCATAATAGATTATTATTAAACTAGTACCCAATTTTTCTCCAGATTAAACAATTAATTTTAATCCAGTATTAAGGAAAACCTTCTAAAATTAAATTTTAATGGTTCTGTGTATTATTAAAAGTAACGCTCGGAATTATAAAAAAATAATATATGTAATTCATTTTTAAAAAGAAAAATGAATAGTTGGGTAATCATTTTATAATTTTTCCTTATTTAATTTTTAGAAAACAAGACTTATTTCCGTCAAAATCCATTACCGTCAGAAATAATTTTAAAGCCAAAGTCGTGTCCATTAAAATTTAACGGAGAATACTCTTCTTCATTCATCAACTTTTAATTATAAGTTTTCCTTCTCGAAAAGGTTAATATATTTTTCACATCGCCCTCCTTAAAAAAAAAATTTAAAAAAGGAAAGCATATATGTATATAAATTTAAAAAAAAAATCAATTCCATTTCGTTCAATTTTTAACCATTTGTTCCTGTTGCCACCGCGGCACTGAAAGTTAATTACAAAAAACCTTCGACCGTCTGTAATGCGAATGTCGTGCACGTTTGAACCATTTGCAACCATCACACACGGCAGCGCTTTTCTTATAATAGTGAGTGGTGAAAGTTAAGATTCTGAGAGAACACACTGATTTCTTAGTCTGGAAATTTTCTTTCTCAAAAAGTTTGAACCCCACCCCACCCCCTACCCACAACCCCAACAGCTTTTTTCCCTACCAAACCCTACACGAATGAGGATTGATTTTTTTTTCGCTCTTGGTTCAGCACTTTTTTTTCCTTGGCTACAGCAGAGTCAATTATTAGGAAAGGTTCAGTCTACGTGCCCTGGTATGAACAGCGCAGAATTAGTCCTGACCGGCCTACAGAAGTTCTGTTTCTCTATTCACTTCATTTCTCTTTTATGAAGAAAATTGCAGATATTGAAAGTAGATGTGGAATTAAGGGATTATGAGAGTTTTGATGGCAGTTGTACCATCGCACTATCGGGCTCTTAGGTGATTCTCTAGACTTCCTAAGCCTAACAAAGAGGTTTTTTTTAGCGTCTTCAGATTAGCAAGTTCATTTTCTTATGCATTTCTGTATGGTTTTTATTTTTTTAAATCTTTATCAAATATCGCAGACAAATATATCTGTGTAATAGGCTCTCTGGGATACATTGATATTTTTTGTAAAATTGCTAGTATCATGAAACATTTAAATAAAAAAATATTTATTTAACTACTTGCTTTTCCCAACTGGTGGACGAGCATGCAGATTGGTCGAATCCTGGCCTCATTTTTTAGTCAGCTTTTTTTTCATTGAGGAGACTTAATGGATACTGGGGTGTGTAAAAAGCGTCTCTCATCGATAGTGAGGTTGCCTAGTGGGAATTTTTCGCATTTTCTCCCGTGCGACGCGCAGAATTTATGCAGTTACCCTGAAATGTCCTCTCAGAAGTTACCGTCACAATTAAGAAGTTGCACTCCAAATTTGTTGTTCTTTACAAATGCTTTCATTATTATTGTATTTTTTATATTTAGAAATGCTGCAATAATAATGGGCTTTGATAATGCTTCAAAAACTTTTATGAGGAAAATTCAAATTTAACAAAAGAGAACACCAGAGAATAAATTTTAAAGAATTATCATGTTGTGTACGTATAAGCGCATGATGACATATATAAAAAAAAATGAGAAACAGCTCAATAGGTTATTATTAAACCAGCAACTTTTTTACTCCAGCTTAAACAATTAATTTTAATCCAGTATTAATGAAGGCCTTCTGCCATTAAATTTTAATAGTTTTATGAAATATTAAAAGTATTTCTAATGCTCGGAATTATAAAAAATTATATATATAATGCATTTTTAAAAAGAAAATTGAATAGTACGGTAGTAATTTTATAAATTTTTCCTTCTTTAATTTTTAGAAAACAAGACTTATTTTCGTCAAAATCCATTTGCGTCAGAAATAATTTTAAAACCAAAGTCGTGTCCATTAATATTTAACGCAGATCCTCTTCTTCATTCATCAACTTTTAGTTATAAGTTTTCCTTCTCGAAAATGTTAATATATTTTTCATATCAACCATCTTAAAAAAATAGGCAAGAATATATATATATATATATATATAATTTAAAATTCCATTTCGTTCTATTTTTAACCATTTCTTCCTGTTGCCACCGCGGCAATAAAAGTTAATTGCAAAAATCTCCCACCGTTCTGTAATGCGAATGTCGTGCACGAAATAAGACACTTTTCTCAATAGATTATTATTAAACTAGTACCTCATTTTTCTCCAGATTAAACAATTAATTTTAATCCAGTATTAATGAAACCCTTCTAACATTAACTTTTAATAACTCTGTGTATTATTAAAAGTAATGCTCCGTATTATAAAAAAATTCTATATGTAATGCATTTTTTGAAAGAAAATTGAATAGTATGGTGGTAATTTTATAATTTTTCCTTCTTTAATTTTTAGAAAACAAGTCTTATTTCCGTGAAAATCCATTACCGTCAGAAATAATTTTAAAACCAAAGTCGTGTCCATTAAAATTTAATGGAGATCCTCTTCATTCATCAACTTTTAATTATAAGTTTTCCTTCTAGAAAAGATTAATATATTTTTCATATCAGCCATCTTAAAAAAAAAAAAAAAAAAAAAAAAAAAAAAAAAAAAACCATATACATATATAAATTTAAAAAAAAAAATCAATTCCATTTCGTTCTATTTTTAACCATTTCTATCTGTTGCCACCGCGGCACTAAAAGTTAATTACAAAAATCTTCCACCGTCTGTAATGCGAATGTCGTGCACGTTTGAACCATTTGCAACCATCACACACGGCAGCGCTTTTCTTATAATAGTGAGTGGTGAAAGTTAAGATTTTGAGAGAAGAACACACTGATTTCTTATTCTGGAAATTTTCTTTCTCAATATTTCTTTCTCAAAAAGTCTGAACCCCACCCCCTACCCACAACCCCAACAGCTTTTTCCCTACCAAACCCTACACGAATGAGGATTGATTTTTTTTTTTGATCTTGGTTCAGCACTTTTTTTCCCTTGGCTACAGCAGAGTTAATTATTACGAAAGGTTTAGTCTACGTGCCCTGGTATGAACAGCGCGGAATTAGTCCTGACCGGCCTACAGAAGTTCTGTTTCTCTATTCACTTCATTTCTCTTTTATGAAGAAAATTGCAGACACTGAAAGTAGAAGAGGAATTAAGGGATTATGAGAGTTTTGATGGCAGTTGTACCATCTCAATATTAGGCTTCTTAGTTGATTCTCTAGACTTCTTGAAGCCTAACAAAGAGTTTTTTTCCGCGTCTTCAGATTAGCAAGTTCATTTTCTTATGCATTTCTGTATGGTTTTTATTTTTTAAAATCTTTATCAAATATCGCAGAAAAATAGTGTAATAGGCTCTCTGGGATACATTTATATTTTTTATAAAATTGCTAGTAGTATGAAACATTTAAATAAAAAAATATTTATTTAACTACCTGCTTAGCCAACTCATGGACGAATATGCAGATTGCTCGAATCCTGTCCTCATTTTTTAGTCATTTGTGTTTCATTGAGGAGACTTAATGGATATTGTGGTGTGTAAAAAGCGTCTCTCACCTATAGTCAGGTTGCCTAGTGGGAATTTTTCGCATTTTCTCCCGTTCGACGCGCAGAATTTATGCCGTTACCCTTAAATGCCCTCTCAGAAGTTACCGTCACAATTAAGAAGTTGCACTCCAAATTTGCTGTTGTTTGCTAATGCTTTCATTATTATTATAATTTTAAATTTTAGAAGTACCGCGATAATAATGGACTTTGACAATGCTTAAAAAACTTTTATGAGGAAATTTTAAATTTAATAAAGCAGAAAACAAAAAATAATTTTTTTTTCAAAAAATAATTTTGAATTTAAAATAATTTATAATTCTCATTCTATTCAAATATACATTCATGATGACATATATAAAAAAATGAGAAACTTGGCACAATAGATTATTATTAAACTAGTACCCTATTTTTCATCAGATTAAACAATTAATTTCAATCCAGTATTAATGAAAGCCTCCTACCATTAAATTTTAATAGTTTTGTGTAATATTAAAAATTATTTCTAATGCTTGAAATTAAAAAAAAAAAAATTATATATGTAATGCATTTTTTTAAAGAAAATTCAATAGTACTAGTGTGGTAGTAATTTTATAATTTTTTCCTTCTTTAATTGTTAGAAAACAAGAATGCAAACTCAAATATAATAAAAGACAATGCAAAAAATAAATTTTGGAAAGTTCTCATGTTGTGTATGTATACGCACATGATGACATATATAAAAAATGAGAAACTTGGTGCTATAGATTATTATTAAACCAGTATCTTATTTTTCTCCAGATTAAACAATTAATTTTAATCCAGTATTAATGAAAGAATTCAGCATTAAATTTTAATAGCTCTGTGTAGTATTAAAAGTAATGTTAAGAATTAATATATATATATATATATATATATATATATATATATACACCGAAGTGACAAAAGTTATGGGATACCTCTTAATATCGTGTCGGCCCTCCTTTCGCCCGGCGAAGTGCAGCAACTCGACGTGGCATGGACTCAACAAGTCGTTGGAAGTCTTCTGCAGGAATATTGAGCCATGCTGTCTCGATAGACGTCCATAATTGTGAAAGCGTTGATAGTGCAGGATTTTGGGCACGAACAGACCTCTCGATGATGTCCCATAAATGCTCGATGGGATTCATGTCGGGCGATCTAGGTGGCCAGATCATTCGTTGGAATTGTCCAGAATGTTCTTCAAACCAATCGCGAACAGTTGTAGCCCGGTGAGATGGCGCATTGTCATCCATAAAAATCCCATCGTTGTTTGAGTACATGAAGTCCATGAATGGCTGCAAGTGATATCCAAGTAGCTGAACATCAGCATTTCCAGTCAATGTTCGGTCCAGTCGCACCAGAGGACCATGTCCATGCCATGAAAAAACAGCCCACACCATTACGGAGCCACCATCAGCTTGAACAGTGCCTTGCTGACAGTTTGGGACCATGGCTTCGTGGGGTCTGCGACACACCATCAGCTCTTACCAACTGAAATCGTGACTCATCGGACAAGGCCACGGTTTTCCATTCAGCTAGGAACCAACCGATATGCTCACGTGCCCACGAGAGTCATTGCAAGCGATGTCGTTCTGTCAGTAAAGGCACTCGAGTCGGTCTTCTGCTGGAATAGCCCAAGAAAGCCAAATTTCTCCGCACAGTTCTAACAGACAAGTCCCTTGTACGTCCCACATTGATTTCTGCGGTTATTTGACGCAGTGTTGCTTGTCTGTTAGAATTTACGACTCTTTGCAGACGTCGCCGGTCTCGGTCGTTAAGTGCAGGCGGTCGACCACTGTGCTGTCCATGGTGGGATGTTATGCCTGAAATTTCATACTCTCGGCACACTCTTGACACAGTGGATCTGGGAATGTTGAATTCCCTAACGATTTCCGAAATGGCATGACCCATGCGTCTAGCTCCAACTAACATTCCGCGTTCAAAGTCTGTTAATTCCCGTCGTGCGGTCATCATCACGTCAAAACCTCTTCACATGAATAACTTGAACAGAAAGGAAAGCTCTGCGAAAGCACTGCGCATTTATACCTGTTCTACGCGATGCTACTGCCATCTGAAAATTTGCATATTGCTATCCCATGACTTTTGCCACTTCAGTGTATACGTAAAGAATTTTTAGAAAGAAAGTTGAATAATATGGTAGTAATTTTATAATTTTTCCTTCTTTAATTTTTAGAAAACAAGACTTATTGCCGTCAAAATCCATTACCGCCCGAAATAATTTTAAAACCAAAGGTGTGTCCATTAAAATTGAACGGAGATCCTCTTCTTCATTCATCGACTTTTAATTACAAGTTTTCCTTCTCGAAAGGTTAATATATTTTTCATATCAGCCATTTAAAAAAAAAAAAAGGAAAGCATACATATATATATATATATATATATATATATAATTTAAAAAAATCAATTCCATTTCGTTCTATTTTTAACCATTTCTTCCTGTTGCCACCGCGGCACCTCTAAAAGTTAATTACAAAAATCTTCCGCCGTCTGTAATGCGAATCTCGTGCACGTTTTAATCATTTGCAACCATCACACACGGAAGCGTTTTTCTTATAATAGTGGGTGGTGAAAGCTAAGATTCTGAGAGAACACACTGATTTCTTATTCTGGAAATTTTATTTCTCTAAAAGTCTGCTTCCCCCCTACACCTACAGCTTTTTTCCCTACCAAACTCTACACGAATGAGGATTGATTTTTTTTTTTTTTTTTTTTACTCTTGGTTCAGCATTTTTTTTTCCCTTGTCTACAGCAGAGTCAATTATTACGAAAGGTTCAGTCTACGTGCCTGGTATGAACAGCGCAGAATTAGTCCTGAGCGGCTTACACAAGTTCCGTTTCTCTATTCACTTCATTTCTCTTTTATGAAGAAAATTGCAGACACTGAAAGTAGAAGAGGAATTAAGGGATTATGAGAGTTTTGATGGCAGTTGTACCATTGCAATATCGGGCTCTTAGGTGATTCTCTTAGACTTCTTAAGCCTAACAAAGAGTTTTTTTTAGCATCTTCAGATTAGCAAGTTCATTTTCTTATGCATTTCTGTATGGTTTTTATTTTATGAAATCTTTATCAAATATCGCAGAAAAACAAGTAATGTAAAAAACATTTTTTTAAAGTCAAGTCCTACTTTCTTTACTATATTGCAGAAAAGTTCTTTGGAAATAAATTTGAAATTTTGCTTTTAAATCTGGCGTCATTTATTATTAGATATAGGCGACTTAAATCTAAAAAAAAAAACTAACATGAATTAATTAAATTTAATGAATGAATTAATATTTGAAAAAACTGTATTAACGTCCAGTGTCATCCACTACAAGTTAAAAAAATGTATTTGTAATAGAGTGGATGAATAAAAAGTAATTTATGTACGATAGAAAATTTGAAGAAGATATATATAGGGAAAGTGTGAATTAATAGTAGGAATTGAATAAATCAATTTTTTTTTTTGTAAAATTACTAGTATCATGAAATAGTTGATTAATGCGTTATTTAACTATCTGCTAGCCCGACTCGTGAACTAGCATGACAATGCTTCAAAAACATTTATGAGAAATATTCAAATTTAATAAAAGAAAATTCAAAAAATCAACTTTAAACAGTTCTCATGCTGTGCAGATATACATTTATGATGAAATATATATAAAAAAAATGAAACTTGGCACAATAGATTATTATTAAACTAGTACCCTATTTTTCTCCAGATAAAACAATTTATTTTAATCCAACATTAATGAATGCCTTCTACCATTAAATTTTTATATCTCAGCGTACTATTAAAAGAAATGCTCGAAATTATAAAAAAAAAATTATATATGTAACGCATTTTTAAAAAGAAAATTGAATAATATGGTAGTAATTTTATAGTTTTTCCTTCTTTAATTTTTAGAAAACAAGACTTATTGCCTTCAAAATCCATTACCACCAGAAATAATTTTAAAACCAAAGTTGTGTCCATTAAAATTGAACGGAGATCCTCTTCTTCATTCATCGACTTTTAATTATAAGTTTTCCTTCCCGAAAGGTTAATATATTTTGCATATCAACCATCTTTAAAAAAAAAAAAAAAAAAAAAAAAAAAAAAAAAAAGGAAAGCATATATATATATATATATATATTTAAAAGAAAAAATCAATCCATTTCTTCGAAATTCAAAAAAAATCAATAACATTTCTTCCTAAATTTAACTAAATTATCATTTTTAGTTTGATATTTTACTTGTAATACATCAAGTTAGCCATCTTAATGTGAATAAAACATATGTACTTTAATTTTATTAATATCAACATATTGCGAAATATTGTTAAATATCTTTTAGTATAAAGCAAAAAAAATGAATAAATAATAATAATAATAATAATAATAGAGAGAATATTGAAAAATAATAGAGAGAATATTGAAAGCATTTAAAAAAATATAATACTTATAACACTCTAAAATGTGTTGTTTGCGTGTGCTAATTCTTTCATTATTATTAAATTTTTTAATTTTAGAAATACCGCATTAATAACATAAATTGACAAATCTTCAAAAACCTTTATGACGAAAATTCAAATTTACTCAAAGATAATTCAAAAAATAAATTTTTAAGAGTTCTCAAGCTGTGTACATATACCCGCATGATAGCATACTTGTTTCAGAAATGAGAAACTTGGAGCACTAGATTATTATTAAACTAGTACCCCATTTTTCACCACATTAAACAATTAATTTTAATAAAGTACTAATGAAAGCGTTCTATCAATACATCTTTGTAGTTCTGTGTTGTATTAAAAATATTTCTATGTGTTCGGAATTATAAAAAGAACAGAAAACAAGACTTATTTCCGTCAAAATCCATTCCCGTCAGAAATAATTTTAAAGCCAAAGTCGTGTCCATTAAAATCTAACGGAGATCCTCTTCGTCATTCATCAACATTTAATTATAAGTTTTCCTTCCCAAAAGATTAATATATTTTTCATGTCAGCCATCTTAAAAAAAAAGAAAAAAGGGAATATATATATATATATATATATTTTTAAATTTTTAAATCAATTCCATTTCGCTCTATTTTTAATCATTTCTTTCTGTTGCCACCGCGGCACTTAAAGTTAATTACAAAAATCTTCCACTGTTCTGTAATGCGGATGTCGTGCACGTGTTAACCATTTGCAACCATCACACACGGCAGCGCCTTTCTTGATAATAGTGAGTGGTGAAAGTTAAGATTCTGAGAGAAGAACACACTGATTTCTTATTCTGGAAATTTTCTTTCTCAAAAAGTCTGCCTACCTCCCTACCTCCCTACCCCTACCCTCTACTCCAACAGCTTTTTTCCCTACCAAACAGTACATGAATGAGGATTGATTTTTTTTTCCTTCTTGGTTCAGCACTTTTTTTTCCCCTTGGCTACAGCAGAGTCAATTATTACGAAAGGTTCAGTCTACGTGCCTTGGTATGAACAGCGCAGAATTAGTCCTGACCGGCCTACAGAAGTTCCGCTTCTCTATTCACTTCATTTCTCTTTTATGAAGAAAATTGCAGACACTGAAAGTAGATAAGGAATTAAGGGATTATGAGAGTTTTGACGGCAGTTGTACCATCGCAATATCGGGCTCTAAGGTGATATTCTCTTAGACTTCCTAAGCCTAACAAAGAATTCCCCATTTTTTTTTTTTTTTTTTTTTTTTTTTTTTGCATCTTCAGATTAGCAAGTTTGTATCCTTATGCAGTTCTGTATGGTTTTTATTTAATAAAATCTTTATCAAATATCGCATAAAAATAAACCAATATTTATATTTTTGTAAAATTGTTAGTGTCATGAAATATTTGATTAATAAATTCGATATTTGACTATGTGCCAGCCCGATTCGTGAACAAGCATATAGATTGTTTGAATCTTGTCCTCATTTTTTAGCCACTTGTTTTTAAAAACTAGGAGACTCAATGGATATTGTGGTGTATAAAAATCGTCTCGCATTGATAGTCAGGTTACCTATGGGAATTTTCAGTGTTTTCTCCTGTATGACGCGTAGAATTTACGCAGTTAGCGTTAAATATCCTCTCAGAAGTTACAGTCACAATTCAGAAGTTACATTCTAATTTTGTTGTTCTTTGCTAATGCTTTCATTATTATTGTAATTTTTAAATTTAGAAATACCGCAATAATAAAGGGCTTTGACAAACCACAAAAATCTTTATGAGGAAAATTCAAATTTAATAAAAGAGAAAACAAAAAATTAATTTTAAATAGTTCTCATGTTGTGTAAGTATACGCGCATGTTGACATACATAAAAAATAAGAAACTTGGCTCAATATATTATTATTAAACTATTAACCAACTTTTCACCAGATTAAACAATTAGTTTTAATCTAGTATTAATGAAAGCCTTCTACATTAAATTTTAATAGCTTTGTGTACTATTAAAGGTATTTCTAGTCCTCGGAATTATAAAAAAATTATATATGTAATGCATTTATAGAAAGAAAATTGAACAGTATGGTAGTAATTTCATAATTTTTTCTTCTTTAATTTGTAGAAAAGAAGACCAAATATATTTTCGTCAAAATCCGTTAACGTCGAAAATAATTTTAAAACCAAAGTCGTGTCCATTAAAATTTAATGGAGATCCTCTTCATTCATTCATCAACTTTTAATTAAAAGCTTTCCTTCTTCGAAAGGTTAATATATTTTTCATATCAGCCCTCTTAAAAAAAAGAAAAAAGGGAAGAACATATATATATATATATATATATATATATATATATAAATTAAAAAAAAATCAATTCCATTTCGTTCTATTTTTAACCATTTCTTCCAGTTGCCACCGCGGCACTAAAAGTTAATTATAAAATCTTCCACCGTTCTGTAATGCGAATGTCGTGCACGTTTGAACCATTTGCAACCATCACACACGGCAGCACTTTTCTTATAATAGTGAGTGGTGAAAGTTAAGATTCTGAGAGAACACACTGATTTCTTATTCTGGAAATTTTCTTTCTCAAAAAGTCTGCTTCCCCCGACTCCTACAGCTTTTTTCCCCATCAAACTCTACACGAATGAGGATTGATTTTTTTTTTTTTTTTTTTTTTTTTTCCGTCTTGGTTCAGCACTTTTTTTTTTTTTTTTTTTGCTACAGCAGAGTCAATTATTACGAAAGGTTCAGTCTACGTGGCCTGGTATGAACAGCACAGAATTAGTTCTGACCGGCCTACAGAAGTTCCGTTTCTCTATTCACTTCATTTCTCTTTTATGAAGTAAATTGCAGACACTGAATGTAGATGAGGAATTAAGGGATTATGAGAGTTTTGATGGCAGCTGTACCATCGCAATTTTAGTCTCTTAGGTGATTCTCTATAGACTTCTTAAGCCTAACAAATAATTTTTGTTAGCATCTTAAGATTAGCAAGTTCGTTTTCTTATGCATTTCTCATGCATTATGAATTATTGAAAGAAATAAATTGAAATTTCTGAAATGAATATAAAGAACCAATAATTTCTCAAATGTTTCTTTCAAATTCAAATTTCAAATCGTTCAGGAATGTATAAAAATAAAGTGATAAATAGCATTTATATCTAGAAATTTATTAATTAATTTATTTTTTATTTAAATTACAAAATTATTTTTGACGTAGCTCCATAATACTGTAATCAATTGCTTAAAATTTAAATTTCTAGTTAATTTAAATTGATTTAATTGATAGTTAATTTAAAATGCTTAAAAATCTCTAAATCCCATGAATCAACGAATACATTTTGACCAATTTGCAATGTGACTACCACTTAAGTCAATCTGTGTTGGTCACTAGCACCACTGTAGTGTGGAGCAACTTCTCCTGGGAGTGGCATTATTCAAATAAATATATCGTAAAAAGTTTGTTTTTTTAAAATTACAGAATTTTTTTTTAAAAAAAGTTTTAAAAAAAAAACTTAATAAATATGTCTATGCTTTTCTCTTACTAAATACAAACTATATGTAAAATAGTTTTAAAATTTTCTTCTTCCTTGTCATCGAAGTAAAATTGCATATTATATGATTTATGAGAAGCAATATATAAATAACACACTATATTCAATTTTAAGGCAAAATATTTGGTATAAAATTACCAATGAAAATTAAAGCCAATTTTAATACATTAGCTCATCTTTTGATGTTTAAATTAGTCTTGTCGGTCTCTTTCACCTGAGTTCATTTGTCAATAGTGTAGCATAGATGTAGCACTTTCAGCCTTTTACAGGCTGTACCAAGAAAGGGCTACTACAATCAATCCATAATGCACTCTCATATTAAGAACGAACATTTCCTGTGATAGCATCTACAAAGTTCGAATCCTTCTCGTCTTTTGCTCACAAAGCTTAATGGGAGAATTTTCCAGCCTGCTGATCTATGCCGTACATGGACCCACAGTTAAACTCTGCTTTCAGATCAAACTCTGTCAATTCAGAAATTCAACTCAATATTAATTTAATCCGATTCTCTGTCAATTAGTGTAATATAAGACGTTCATCTATTAGCTGGCGGATAATTTTGATATTAGATATTCACGCATATATAAACATTTCGTATTAAAGTTCCATGCCATTCTGGCATTAATTATAAATTCATACATTTATAATCTCTACTCTAAAGCATCCTGGAATTTAACACTATTAGATTGCAATAGCTAAAGGGATTGACAGCTACAATTATAAATTAAATTTCGTGCATATTATTCATTAATTAAGTTTTCGTCGCTGTGTATTATGTACAAATAAGAGGAAAGAGGAACCTATTTAGGTTCAAAACATAAATTTACGATACAGTTTTGTTTTAAATAAAATCAGGCATGTAAACTATAATTTAAGGTTTATTCTTTTCAAAGTTGATAAAACAACTGTTCGTTGTCTAAACAATTCGTCCAACTATAAAAACAGAGTCTATCATTTATATTTCTATAAATTCACTTGAAAAATATATTTCATTTATTTAATTTGTTCGTTATTTATTTGAAACAAATGTAATTGATATTTCTTAAATCTTTTTAAAAAAATAAATAGTTATTAAATGTATCGTGTTTCAAAGTGTTTGTGGGAATGCTTTAAGTTTGCTTTTTTTTGCTTAAATGCGCATGTAACTCTTATTTTTGAAAAATTTGTTTTTAGTTTATTTAATAAATGAAATAGAAAGTCCTATAAAAAGATACAAAAAAATTAATCCAATTTTTTCCAATATAAGTTTATTTTTCGGTTAAAAAATATAGAAGAAAATAGTTTTAAATATAAAAGTAAAAAAATGTGTTGTTTGCCAATGCCAATGCTTTCATTATTATTAATAATTTTTTTTAATTTTAGAAGGGCCACAATTATATTGGGTTTTGACAAAGCTTCAATAACTTTTATGAGCAAAATTCAAATTTAATAAAAGAGAATGTAAGATAATAAATTTTAAAGAGTTCTCACATATAGATGCAAGATGACATACATAAAAAATGAGAAACTTAGGACAATCGATTATTATTAATCTAAAACCCTATTTTTTTCCAGATTAAACTATTAATTTTAATCCAGTATTTCTGAAAGCATTCTATCATTAAATTTTAATAGCTCAGTGTATTATTAAAACTAATGCTAAGAATTATAAAAAAAAATTATGTATGTAAAGCATTTTTAGAAAGAAAATTGATTAGTATGGTAGTAATTTTATAATTTTTCCTTCTTTAATTTTTAGAAAACAGGACTTAATTCCGTCAAACTCCATTACCGTCAGAAATAATTTTAAAAACCAAAGTCGTGACCAAATAAATTTAACGGAGATCCTCTTCTTCATTCATCAACTTTTAATTATAAGTTTTCCTTCCCGAAAGGTTAATATATTTTTCATATCAGCCATCTTTAAAAAAAAGAAATCATATATATATATATAATTTTAAAAAAAATCAATTCCATTTCGTTCTATTTTTAATCATTTCTTCCTGTTGCCACCGCGGCACTAAAAGATAATTACAAAAAATCTTCCACCGTCTGTAATGCGAATGTCGTGCACGTTTGAACCATTTGCAACCATCACACACGGCAGCGCTTTTCTTATAATAGTGAGTGGTGAAAGTTAAGATTCTGAGAGAACACACTGATTTCTTAGTCTGGAAATTTTCTTTCTCAAAAAGTCTGAACCCCACCCCCCTACCCTTACCCACACAGCTTTTTTCCCTACCAAACTCTATACGAATGAGGATTGATTTTTTTTTTTTTTTTTTCGTCTTGGTTCAGCACTTTTTTATTCCTTGGCTACAGCAGTGTCAATTATTACGAAAGGTTCAGCCTACGTGCCCTGGTATGAACAGCGCAGAATTAGTCCTGACCGGCATACAGAAGTTCCGTTTCGCTATTCACTTCATTTCTCAGTTCTGAAGAAAATTGCAGACACTGAAAGTAGATGAGGAATTAAATGATTATGAGAGGTTTGATGGCAGTTTTACCATCGCAATATCGGGCTCTAAGGTGATATTCTCTTAGACTTCCTAAGCCTAACAAAGAATTCCTTTTTTTTTTTTTTTTTTTTTTTTTTTTTTGCATTTTCAGATTAGCAAGTTCGTATCCTTATGCAGTTCTGTATGATTTTTATTGAATAAAATCTTTATCAAATATCGCATAAAAATAAACCAATATTTATATTTTTGTAAACTTCTTAGTGTCATGAAATATTTGATTAATAAATTCGATTTTTGACTATGTGTTGCCCGATTCGTAAAAGGGCATATAGATTGTTTGAATCTTGTCCTCATTTTTTAGCCACTTGTTTTTAAAAATTAGGAGATTCAATGGATATTGTGGTGTAAAAAATCGTCTCGCATTGATAGTCAGGTTACCTATGGGAATTTTCAGTGTTTTCTCCTGTACGACGCTTAGAATTTATGCAGTTACCCTTAAATATCCTGTCAGAAGGTACAGTTCAAATTAAGAAGTTACATTCTAAATTTGTTGTTCTTTGCTAATGCTTTCATTATTATTGTATTTTTTAAATTTAGAAATACCGCAATAATAATGGGCTTTGACAGCACCACAAAAACCTGTATGAGGAAAATTCAAATTTAATAAAAGAGAAAACAAAAAATTAATTTTAAATAGTTCTCATGTTGTGTACGTATACTCGCATGATGACATACCTAAAAAATAAGAAACTTTTCTCAATAGATTATTATTAAACTAGTACCTCATTTTTCTCCCGATTAAACAATTAATTTTAATCCAGTATTAATGAAACCCTTCTAACATTAACTTTTAATAGCTCTGTGTATTATTAAAAGTAATGCTCCGTATTATAAAAAAATTCTATATGTAATGCATTTTTTGAAAGAAAATTGAATAGTATGGTGGTAATTTTATAATTTTTCCTTCTTTAATTTTTAGAAAACAAGTCTTATTTCCATGAAAATCCATTATCGTCAGAAATAATTTTAAAGCCAAAGTCGTGTCCATTAAAATTTAATGGAGATCCTCTTCTTCATTCATCAACTTTTAATTATAAGTTTTCCTTCTAGAAAAGATTAATATATTTTTCATATCAGCCATCTTAAAAAAAAAAAAAAAAAAAAAAAAAAAAAAAAAAAACATATACATATATAAATTAAAAAAAAAAATCAATTCCATTTCGTTCTATTTTTAACCATTTCTATCTGTTGCCACCGCGGCACTAAAAGTTAATTACAAAAATCTTCCATCGTCTGTAATGCGAATGTCGTTCACGTTTTAGCCATTTGCAACCATCACACACGGCAGCGCGTTTCTTATAATAGTGAGTGGTGAAAGTTAAGATTCTGAGAGAACACACTGATTTCTTGTTCTGGAAATTTTCTTTCTCAAAAAGTCTGCCTTCCCCCACCCCCCTACACACAACCCTACACGAATGAGGATTGATTTTTTTTTCTCTTGTGGTTCTGCACTTTTTTTTCCTTGGCTACAGCAGAGTCAATTATTACGAAAGGTTCAGTTTACGTGCCCTGGTATGAACAGCGCAGAATTAGTCCTGACCGGCCTACAGAAGTTCTGTTTCTCTATTCACTTCATTTCTCTTTTATGAAGAAAATTGCAGACACTGAAAGTAGATGAGGAATTAAGGGATTATGAGAGTTTTGATGGCAGTTGTACCTTCGCAATATTAGGCCTCTTAGGTGATTCTGTAGACTTCTTAAGCCTAACAAAGAATTTTTTTTTAGCATCTTCAGATTAGCAAGTTCATTTTTCTTATTCATTTCTGTATGCTTATTATTTTTTTTAAATCTTTATCAAATATCGCAGAAAAACAAGAAATATAAAAAAATATATAAAGTCAATTCCTGCCTTTTTTTTTTTACTATATTGCAGAAAATCCTTTGTAAGCAATTCTCATTCATTTTTTTAAGTTATTAGAAAGTATCTCTCTCTCTCTCTCTCTCTCCCTCATTAATTCACATGTTTTCTTTTCCATTTTGTTACCACCTTGACTTAGACAATTTTTTTCCAGCGATCTACACGCTTCGCCGCTGACAGTGTTTATTCCTAAATTCATATCCTGCTAAATATCTTATATAAGAGAAATTTTTTTTCTCCCCTATAAAACTAAAATGAATTAATTAAATTTAATTGATGAATTAATATTTGAGAAAACTGTATTAACATCCAGTGTCATCCACTACAAGTTCAAAAAAAATGTATTTGAACTTGAGTGGAGGACTAAAAAGTATTTTATTAATGATTGAAAATTTGAACAAGATAACAGGGAGAGTGTGAGCTAATAGAAGAAATTGAATAAATCAACGTAAAAGGCTTTTTGGTAAACATTTACATTTTTGTAAAATTACCGGTATCATGAAACATTTGATTAATAAATTTGTTATTTAACTACCTGCTTAGCTCGACTCGTGGATGATCATGCAGATTGCTCAAATACTGGCCTCATTTTATTTTCACCTGTTTTCAAAAACTGGGAGACTCGATGGATATTATGGAGGGTAAAAATAGTCTCGCTTCGATAATTAGGTTACCTAATGGGCATTTTCCGTGTTTTCTTCCATACAACACACATAATTTGGTCGTTACTCTTAAACATCCTTTCAAAAGGCACTGCCCTCCCCTCAGCATCCGTTGATGGGTTATTCAATGGATAAATATGCGGTATATGAGGTTTAAAGATATTACATAAACAAAAATACCCCCTCCCCCCAGTTGTTTATAATTGGCGTCTGATGGCCTAGTGGCTGTTTGTAGTGGTTTGGAATCCACTTTAAGCCGTAGGTCCTGATCTTCTATGGCTGTAGAGCGTCATAGAGCCCAATCTGACTTCTTCTCACTCACATCATTCCCAAACTGTAAATTAGCAACTCAGCTATAGGCATAGTGATGTGGTGTGGTGTGTAGTAGTAGTAGTAGTAGTAGTGGTTGTTGTTGTTTATAATTGGGACCTGAATGGCCGAGTATCAAACGCTCTGGCGCTCGGTACCACAGGTTTCGTGCTCGAATCCAGACGGTACTATGGATGTTTGTATTGGTTCGGAATCCATTGTAAGACGTAGGTCCCTTTCTCATATGACTGTAAGAGCTTCATAGAGCCACGTCAGACTTCTCACCCACACCATTCCCAAACTGTATAGGGCAACTCAGTTCTAGGCACAGGCATATGGTGTTGTGTAGTAGTAGTAGTAGTAGTTGTTTACAATTACTAAAGCTTGAAATGGATACAAAGCAAAAAAGAAGGTTTTGAATGGAAAAAGGAAGTTGGAAGGAAAAGGAAGTTTCCAAAAGGAATGGAGCAAGGTTTGGTTTGTAGCTCTACGGTCATCTTGTGCACACGAGGGCTAAACAGACAGGAACCTACAGTTTAAAATGGATCCAGAATAACTAACAAACATCCATGCCACTGCCAGGATTCGAACCTGAAGCCTATGGTACCAGATACTAGAGAGCTAGATACTTGGCCACCGTGCCGCAAATGAGTGCAGTAAAGCGAATAGGGTTTGAAACTGAGGTTGCTTGGTTAGAACACACGAGAGTTGAAACCGGACTGAAAATGCTATATCTGTGCAGGGTAGATAAGCTAGAAGCACATTAGTTGCAGAAAGATGTAACCCTGGGGATGTTCCTTCAAAATTGTAGCAGTGCAATGAGGATGCAGGATATCGATTCCTTTCTTCCCTTAATACCTCCTAAATAGGTGTTGAAATGAAATGCATGTCAGTTTAATGAGAAAATAAACTCAACACAAACAATACCATGCTTAAGAATAGTTCTTTTGTTATTCTAACCAGTCTAGGAACCAGACAAAATCCAGTACAAAGTCTAGCTAGAGAAAACATACCCCGGAGTTTGAATCGGGAGAAAATGATGAGATAAATTGTATTTTAGAAATGGTGTTTGATATGTCCTAGTAATAGGGTGGAAAGATAAACAAATATTTCACATATTGGATATACTCAAACGGCTCTTTATATTAGCTTAAATAAAATTTATCTGAATAATAAATATTATTGAAAGCAATAAATTGCAATTTCTACAGATGAATGTAAAAAGCCAATAAATTGGCAAATTTTTTTTTTTTTTTTTTTTTTTTTTTTTTTTACCAGTGAAAATTTCAAAATGTGCAGAAATGTATAAATAACGTTTATATCTAGAAATGTATTAATTAATTAATTTTATTTAATTAAAAAAAATATATTTTAAATAACTCATTAGTACTGCACGCAAAATGTTAATTTATATTGCATAAAAAATCTTTAAATGTTTATTGAAATAAATATACCATAATTTTTTTTTTTTTTTTTTTTTTTTTAAATTTTGGAAAAATTAAAAAAAAAAAATTTAGAATATAGACTTTCTAAAGATGTCTATGATTTTTTCCACCTAAATACAAACTAAAAAATTTTAAAAATTATTGAAAATGAAAAAAAAAGTAATTGTAAAGATTTTATAAATTTAAATAAGAGAAATGAAAACAATATAATTTAACACTTCCTACTTATAACTTTTTTTTTTTTATATATTGTCATGATTTATAAAAAGCAATATATAAATAACACGCTATATTTAATTTTAAGACAAAATATTTGGTATAAAATCATATTTAAAGACATATTTAATACATTAACTAATCTTATGATGCTTAACATAGACGGACACTTTCACCTCAGGATTTTTGTCAAAAGTGAAACAGAGATGTAGCCGATACAGCTTTTCGCAGGTTGTACCAAGAAAGGGCTGTTACAATCAATGCACAATGTATTCTCACAATTAAGAACGAACATTTCCTGTGATAGCATCTGAAATGTTCGAATCCTTCTCTTCTTTTGCTCACAGAGCTCAATGGGACGATTTTCCAGCATCCTGATTTATGATGTCTATGCCGTACAGGGACCAGAAGTTTTCACTCTGGTTCCATACCAAACTCCGTCAATTCAGAAATTCAACTCAATATTAATTTAATCCGATTCTCTGTCAATTAGTGTAATATAAGACGTTCATCTAATAGCTGGCGGATAATTTTGATATTAGATATTCACGCATACATAAACATTTCGTATTAAACTTCCATGCAATTCTAGCATTAATTATAAAGACATATATTTATAATCTCTACTCTAAAGCCTCCTGACATTCAGCACTATTGGGTTGCAATAGCTAAAGGGACTGACAGCTGCAATTATAAATTAAATTTCATGCATGTTATTCATTAATTAAGTTTTCGTTGGTGTATATTATGTACAAACAATAGGAAAGAGGTTAGGTTAGGGGTTAGTTATTTTTTAGGCTATTTAGTCCATAACATAAATTTACGATACAGTTTTGGTTTAAATAAAATCAGGCATGTAAAGTATAATTTAAAGTTTATTCTTTTCTTATAAAATAATTATTCATTGATTAAACAATTTGCGCAACCATGAAAAAGATGCTAGCATTATTTCTATAAATTTACTTTCAAAATATAATACATTTATTTATTTTCTTCGTTATTTGTTTGAAACAAATGTAATTGATATTTCTTATTTCCTGTTCAAAAAATAAATAGTTATTAAATGTATCGTGTTTCAAAGTTATTGTTTGCCTGCTTTAAGTTTGCTTTTGTTTTAGCGTAAATGCGCATGTGAAGCTTATTTTTCAAAAAATTGTGTTTTAGTTCATTTATTAAATGAAATAGGAAGTCATATAAAAATATACAAAAGACCTAATCCAATTTTATCTAATATAAATATTTTTTTTAGTTAAAAAATATAGAATAAAATAATTTTAAATATAAAAGTAAAAGACTTTTAGTAAAATAAAAGCTGCATCAAAAATACTTTAGCTTAAAAGATAAAAATGATTTCATTAAAATAAAATTTTTAATACTAAAATGAATTTATTTTTGTTCGTATTAAATAGCATTTTTGAAACGAAACAATTTCAAATACAATTTCTAAAAAAACCTTTTTACATATTTAAAGAATAAATGTTTTATTGAAATAAAATAAGGTTTTCACAAAGTGTTTACAGTATCAAATAAAACTGTTATAAAAAGAAAAATAACAAAGATTATACAAAAGTGTATATAATACAATTTAAGACGTTGAATTTTGATAAAAATTATTTTTTTAACAAAATTCTTTCAATTTATATCAACATTAAACTAAGACTCTTTTGCTGTTAAAAACAGTTTTTTAAAGGTTTCATTTTTATGATCTGGAATATTGCTATTGAAATAAAAGCATAACATCTTTGAAAACAAAAAAAAAAAAAAAAATAAATAGCAAAAATTTTAGAAACATGATTCACAAATAGCTGAATCTATTCAAATTTAAAATAACGTGCATTTTTCTACATGAACGAATTCAAAGGTTTAAAAAAAATATTCAGAACTATCTAAATCCATACTTATTGAAGCGTTATTTACAGCGATAGAACTCTTTGATTTTTCTTTTCAGAAAATTTTCATATTTAGTTTCTTTTCTTTCTTCTTGTTTCTTTTTTCTATTGAGTAAAGTGAGCGATAGATTCTTTAACTTTAAAAAGAGAGCATATTTTTTATTTTTGTTGCCTAGCTCAATGTGAAATAATATTTATTCTTAAATGCCTCACAATGGGTCACTGATTTAAGACAATCCTCGAACAGATGGCTCATTCAAGAAACTTTTAGCAAAAAGCAAAGTTCAATTTAGGATTTTCTCAAAATTTCTTGGAAAAAAAAGAAGGATTAAAAGACTTTATAAAGTTTAGTTCTGAAATGTCAGAATTATTTATATTAATGTTTGAAAAGTACATTTTAAATGTGTGTTTATTTTGAAGTGTATGTCAGTATTGAACTTTTTAAACGTAGGCATTGTATATGAAGTGTGTATTTCTTCAGGTAGCTTTCCAGCGGTCTCATGGCCAATTGGTTAGAGCTCTAGGCTTTGGCACTATATGCCACAGTCTTACACAGGCTGTTTAATACTTACTTTATCTGATAATTCGCGAACATGCTTCATAACTAAATAGTTTACTCTCTTATTTGTGTGTTTACATTTTGAAATGGAATGCACATAATTGAGTAGATCTTCTGTATCGAAATTAATATAAAACTGCATTTGTTGGCAGGGCTTTGATGGCCAATTGGCTAGCACTCTGGCGTTGGGTACCACAGGCTTCAGATACGAATCCTGGCAGTGGCATAGATGTTTGGTAGTGATTTAAAATCCACCTTAAAACGTAGGTCCCATTCTAATTAGTACAACGTTTGCACAAAATGACCGTAGAGCGATAAACCAAACCAAATTATGTAGTTTTCTTGTGAAGCGGTTAATCGATTTTGGAAAATAAAAACACTACTTCGTTAGTAAACATTGTTCATTTGTGCTACCACAATTGCAAACATTGTTCATTGTGGAAGAAATTTCCAGCCTGCAGATTTATGATGTCTATGTCATACATGGGCCCGCAGTTGAACTCTGCTTTCAGATCAAATTCTATCAATTCAGAAATTCAACGTAATAATAATTTAATTCAGCTCTCTGTCAATTAGTGTAATATAAGACGTTCATCTATTAGCTGGCGGATAATTTTGCTATTAGATATTCACGCATACATAAACATTTTGTATTAAACGTCCATGCAATTCCAGCATTAATTATAAATGTATGTATTTATAATCTCTACTCTAAAGCATCCTGACATTCAACACTATTGGGTTGCAATATTTAAAGGGATTGACAGCTGCAATTATAAATTAAATTTCGTGCATATTATTCATTAATTAAGTTTTCGTCGCTATATATTATGTACAAATAAGATTAAAGTGGAACCCATTTAGGTTTCGAAATATAAATTTACAATACAGTTTTAGTTCAAATAAAATAAGGCAGGTAAAATATAAATAAAATTTTACCCTTTCTAAAGTTGATAAAATAATTATTCTTTGTTTAAAAGATTTGCCCAATCCTAAAAAAGAGTCTAGCATTTATATTTCTATAAATACAATTGCAAAATATGTTTCATTTATTTATTTATCATTTTCTTTGTTATTCGTTTGAAACAAATGTAATTGATATTTCTTAACTCCTGTTTAAAAGATAAATAGTTTTTAAATGTATCGTGTTTCAAAGTGTTTGTGGGAATGCTTTAAGTTTGTTTTTGTTTTTGCTTAACTGCGCATGTAATGCTTATTTTTGAACAATTTGTTTTAAGTTGATTTATTTCATGAAATTGGAAGGCCTATAAAAATATGCACAAATATCTAATCCAATTTTATCTAATAAAATATTTTTGGTTGAAAAATATAGAAGAAAATAGTTAACTATGTGTAATATAAAAGTAAAAGTCTTTCAGTAAAATAAAGTGTATCATAAATACTTTAGCTCAAAATATAAAAATGACTTTATTTAAAATAATATTTTTATTACTAAACTGAATTTATTTTTCTTCATATAAAATGGCATTTTTGAAACAGAACAATTTCTGATAGAATTTTTAAAAAGGCTTTTACATATTTAAAGAATAAATGTTCATTGAAATAAAATAAGGTTAGCACGAAGTAGTTACTGTTATAAAAGGAAAAAAAAACAAAAATATTACAAAAGGGTATATAAAATAATTTAAGACGTTGAATATGGATAAATATTATTTTTTTAACAAAATTCTTTCAAATTTTATCAACATTAAACTAAACAGTTAGTCGTTAAAAAAGCAGTTTTACAAAGGTTTCGTTTTTACGATAATATGGAATAATGCTACAGAAACAAAAGCAGAACACCTTTGAAAATAAAAAAAGAAGAAAATAAGCAGCAAAAATTTTAGAAACACGATTCACAAATAACTCAATCTATTCAAATTTAAAATAACGCGCATTTTTCTACATGAATGAATTCGAAGGCTTAAAAAAATATTCAGAACTATCTAAGTCCATACTTATTGAAGCGTTATTTACAGCGATAGAACTCTTTGATTTTTCTTTTCAGAAAATTTTCATATTTAGTTTCTTACTTTTTTTTTATTGTTTCTTTATACTATTCAGTAGAGCGAGCGATAGATTCTTTGACTTTAAAAAGATGGCATATTTTTTCTTTTTTCTGCCTAGCTCAATGTGAAACAATATTTATTTTTAAATGCCTTACAATGGGTCACTGATTCAAGATAATCTACGAACATATTTCTCATTCAAGAAACTTTAGCAAAAAAGCAAAGTTCAATTTAGGATTTTCCTAAATTTTTCTGGAAAAAAGGATTAAAAGATTAGTACTGAAATGTCAGAATTATTTACATAAATGTTTGAATAGTGCATTTAAAATGAGATTCTATTTTGAACTGTATTTCGGTATTGAACTTTTTATAATTTAGGACTGTTCAAAAAACGTGTATTTCTTCAAGTTGTTTGATAGCCAATTGGCTGGTGCTTTGGTCTTTGGTTTCACAAGCTTCAGGTTCGAATTTTGACGGTGGCATAGATATTTGTTAGTGGTTCGGAATCCACGTTTTACAAGATGAACTGGCGCAAGCGTAAAGAAAACGATCTCTGACCGCATGGTCGAACGTTCGAATATTAACCCAGTTCCTTTCGCTATTCAGCTACGATGCTCACTGTAATTGTTTTGGGACCTGATGGCCGAGTGGTTAGCTTAAATGTATTGTGTTTCAAAGAGTTTGTGTTCCTGTTTAAATGTACTTTTGTTTCTGCTTAAATGCGCATGTAATGCTTATTTTTCAATTGATGCGTTTTAGTTTATTTATTCCATGGAATTGGAAGTTCTGTAAAAATATACAAAAATACATAATCAAATTTTTATTTCGGTTAAAAAATATAGAAGAATGTAGTTTTATACATAAAAGCAAAAGTATTTCAGTAAAATAAAAGTTGTCTCGAACATACTTTACCTTAAAAGATAAAAATGAGTGTATTAAGAATAATATTTTTATTACTAAAATGAATTTATTTCTCTTCATATAAAATAGCATTTTTTAACCGGACAATTTCTAAAACAATTTCTAAAAAGCTTTTTTACATATTTAAAGAATAAATGTTTTATTGAAATAAAATAAGTTTTGCACGAAGTATTTACAGTTTCAAATGAAACTGTTATTAAAGGAAAATAAACAAAAATTTTACAAGAGTGTATATAAAATAATTTAAGACGTTTTTAAACAAAATTATTTTAAATTATATCAACATTAAACTAAACTCTTCACCATTAAAAACAATTTTATAAAGGTTTCAGTTTCACGATAATCTGGAATATTGCTATAGAAACAAAAGCAGAAAATCTTTGCAAATAAACAAAAATAAGAAAATAAGTACCAAAAATTTCAGAAACACGGTTTAGAAATAGCTGAATCTATTCAAATGTAAAATAACGCGCATTTTTCTACATGAACGAATTCAAAGTCTTAAAAAAAATTTAGGAGCTATCTAGATCTATGCTTATTGAAGCGTTATTTATAGCGATAGAACTCTTTGATTTTTCTTTTCGGAAAATTTTCATATTTAGTTTCTTATTTTTTTCTTGTTTCTTTATGCTATTCTGTAAAGTGAGCGATAGATTCTTTGACTTTAAAAAGACGGCATATTTTTCATTTTTGCTGCCCAGCTCAATCTGAAATAATATTTATTTTTAAATGCCTCACAATGGGTCACTGATTTAAGATAATCCATGGACAGATGGCTCATTCAAGAAAACTTTAACAAAAAGCAAAGTTTAGTTTAGGATTTTCCCAAAATTTCTTGGGAAAAAAAAGCTATTAAATGATTTTTTAAAGGTTACTTCTGAAATGTCAGAATTATTTACATAAATGTTTGAAAAGGGCATTTGAAATTGTATTTTATTTTGAAGCGTTTTTCAGTTTTGAACTCCTTATAATTTAAGATTGTACGCAAAGCGTGTATTTCTTCAGGTTGTTTTTCAGGGGTCTGATGGCCAATTGACTAGCGCTGTGGCCGTTGGTGTTTCAGATTCAAATCCAGGGCGTGACATAGATGTTTGTGACGGATTCGGAATCCATATTAAACTGTCGGTTCCGGTTAAATTAGTCGGAAGTGTACACAAAATGACAAACCAAACAAAACCAAATCGCATAGCTTTTCTGTTAACAGTTAATTACATTTAATTATTTTCCTCGTTATTTGTTTGAAACAAATGTAATTGATATTTCTTAACTCCTGTTTTAAAAAAAATAAATAGTTATTAAATGTATCGTGTTTCATACAGTTTGTGTGCGTGCTTTAAGTTTGCTTTTGTATATGTATTTTTGTTTTTGCTTAAATGCGCTTGTAATGCTTATTTTTCAATTTTTGTGTTTTATTTAATTTAGTCCATATTTATTTAGGAAAACCTGTAAAAATATGCAAAAAGTCCTAATCCAATTTTATCCAATATAAATTTATTTTTTGGTTAAAAAATATAGAAGAAAATAGTTTTAAATATAAAAGTAAAAGACTTTCAGGAAAATAAAAGTCGTTTCAAAAATTCTTTAGCATAAAAGAAAAAAATGATTTTATTAAAATAATATTTTTACTAATGAAATGAATTTATTTTTGTTCATGTAGAACAGCGTTTTTGAAACAGAACAATTTCTGATACAATTTAAAATTTTTTTTTTTTACAAATTTAAAGAATAAATGTTTTATTGAAATAAAATAAGGTTTGCACGTAAGTATTAACAGTAATAAATAAACTGTTATGAAAAGAAAAATAACAAAAATTTTACAAAAGTGTATATAAAATAATTTAAGACGTTGTTTGTGGATAAAAATTATGTTTTTTAACAAAATTCTTTCAAATTATATCAACATTAAAATAAGGCTCTTTTGCCGTTAAAAACAGTTTTATAAAGTTTTCATTTTTACGATAATCTGGAATATTGCTATAGAGACAAAAGCAGGAAATCTTTAAAAAATAAAAAAAGACAATAAGCAGCAAAAATTTTAGAAACACGGTTCGCAAATATCTGAATCTATTCAAATTTAAAATAACGCGCATTTTTCTACATTAACGAATTCGAAGGCTTAAAAAAAATATTCAGAACTATCTAAATCCATACTTATTGGAGCGTTATTTACAGCGATAGAACTCTTTGATTGTTCTTTTCAGGAAGTTTTCATATTTAGTTTCTTTCTTTTTTTTCTTGTTTCTTTATGCAATTCAGTAAAGTGAGCGATAGATTCTTTGACTTTAAAAAGACGGCATATTTTTTTCCTTTTTGCTGTCTAGCTCAATGTGAAATAATATTTATTTTTAAATGCCTTCACAATGGGTCACTCATATAAGATAATAAACGAACATATGACTAGTTCAAGAAACTTTTAGCAAAAAACAAAGTTAATTTAAGATTTTCCTAAAATCTTTTGACAAAAAGGATTAAAAGGTTAGTTCTGAGATGTCAGAATGGTTTACATAAAAAGTTCGAAAAGTGCATTTAAATGTGATTTTATTTTAAAGTGTATTTCAGAATTGAGCATTTTATAATTTTGGATTGTACACAAATCATGTATTTCTTCATGTAGTGTTCCAGTGGCCTGATGGCCAATTGGCTAACGCTGTGGCCTTTGGTTCCACAGGCTTCAGGTTTGAATCCTGTCTTGGCATGGATGTTTGTGAGTGGTCGGAATCCCCTTTAAACTATAGGTGCCGGTCTAGTTAGCCTAAAGTGTGCAGAAGATGACCGTAGAGCGTAAACCCAGGCGTTATCATAGATGTTTGTGAGTGATTCGGAATTCACGTTATACAAGACGAACTCCCTCAGAGGTATAGGAACTGATCACTGACCTCATGGTCGAAGGTTCGATTCTAATCCCAGCTCCTTTCGCTATTCAGCTACGACGTGCACCTTAATTCCTTTGAGGTCTGATCGCCAAGTACCTAGCTTAAATGTATTGTGTTTCAAAGTGTTGGTGTGCATGTTTTAGATGTACTTTTGTTTTTGCTTAAATGCGTATGCCCTGCTAATTTTTCTAAAATTGTATTTTAGTTTATTTTCATGGAATAGGAAATCCTATAAAAGTATACAAAAAAAACCTAATCAAACCTAAACATTATTTGGTTAAAAAATATAGAAGAAAATAGTTTTAAATATAAAAGTAAAAGTTTTTTAGAAAAATACTTTAGCTTAAAAGATAAAAAAGATTTTATTAAAATAATATTTTTATTACTAAAATGAATTTAATTTCTGTTCATATAAAATAGCATTTTTGAAACGCAACAATTTCTGATATATTTTTAAGAAAGCCTTTTTTACATATTTAAGGAATAAATGTTCATTGAAATAAAATAAGGTTTGCACAGAGTATTTACAGTATCAAATAAAACTGTTATTAAAAGAAAAATAACAAAAATGTTACAAAAGTGTATATAAAATAATTTAAGACGTTGAATATGTATAAAAATTCTTTCAAATTATATCAACATTAAACTAAACTCTTTCGCCGTTAAAAATAGTTTTATAAAGGTTTCATTTGTACGATAATCTGGAATATTGCTATAGAAACAAAAGCAGTACATCTTTGGAAATAAAAAAAAATAATTTAAGCAGCAAAAATTTTAGAATCACGGTTCGCAAATAGCCGAATCTATTCAAATTTAAAATAACGCGCATTTTTCTACATGAACGAATTCAAAGGCTTAAAAAAATATTCAGAAATATCTAAATCCATACTTATTGGAGCGTTATTTACAGCGATAGAACTCTTTGATTTTCCTTTTCAGAAAATTTTCATATTTAGTTTCTTTCCTTTTTTATTTGTTTCTTGATGCTATTCAGTTAAAGAGAGCGATAGAATCTTTGATTTTAAAAAGACAGCATATTTTCTTCTTTTTTCTGCCTAGCTCAATGTGAAATAATATTTATTTTTAAATGCCTTACTGTGGGTCATTGATTTAAGATAATCCACGAACAGAATGCTTATTCAAGAAACTTTAGCAAAAAAACAAAGTTCAATTTAGAAGTTTCCTAAAATTTCTTGGAAAAAAAAAGAGGAATTAAAATATTTTATGAAGGTTAGTTTTGAAATGTCAGAATTCTTTACATAAATGTTTAAAAAGCGCATTTTAAATCTGTGTTTATTTTGAAGTATATTTCGATATTGAACTTTTTATAATTTAGGACTATACACAAAGCGTATATTTCTTCACTTTGTTTTCCAGCGTCTGATGGCCAATTTGCTCGTGCTGTGACCTTTGGAACCACAGGCTTCAGGCTCAAATCCTGGCTTTAGCACGGATGTTTGTTGGTGGTTCGAAATACACGTTAAATTGAAGGTCCAGGTTTAGTTAACCAAAGTGTACACAAAATGACAAATCAAACCATTGGAACTCAAACCCAAGTTGGTCGGGTTTCGAACCAAGATTCCTTGATGCTCAATTCGCTCTCCATTAGGGATTAGGGTCCTCCAACTGGGTTTTGATTAATGTCAATTGTTCCAATTTAAAAAAATAGACTTTAGACCAAAAACATAAATAAGATCCATTTATTCATAAAAAGTACTTCGATTAAAGAACTATCAAGCGTGTGGAAAAGGCTATGATACTGAACGTACAATTTATACAATTTATATATATTTAAAATATATTATACCAATATTATATATATATATATATATAATATTGGTATAATATATTTTATATTACTTGCATATGTATATATATATTTAAATTAATCATCTTATTATCTTATTCCTTCTATTAGCTCACACTCTCCCTATATACGTCTTGTTCAAATTTTCAATCGTTCATAAAATACTTTTTATTCATCCACTCAAGTTCAAATGTATTTTTTTTAACTTGTAGTGGATGACACTGGATGTTAATAAAGTTTTTTCAAATATTAATTCATTAATTAAATTTAATTAATTAATTTTAGTATTTTTTAGATTTAAGTTGCATATATATGCCAATAGATGGCACTAGATAAAAAAATGAATGAAAATTATTTATGAAGGACTTTCCGTAATATAGTGAAAAAAGAGTAGGAATTGACTTTAAAAAGATTTTTTTTTTTTTATATTGTTAAATTAAAATTTGTGCTGCTGTTCTATATATATGCAAGATCTCATACAGAATAATGTAAATATAGGCCCTATACTACTCTCCTGCATGTTCTGTATATTTTGACCTGAAAAATTTATTGTTTTTAAAAAGGAAGAGCAAGAAACGATTAAGATTTAAAAAAAATTCTTACTTCAAATGTATCTGATATAGTATATTTTAATGTGACAAAAATAAATAACTTTTTTTAAATACCGTATTAATTTAATATTTGTAAATTATACTAAATATGCATTTATTTATTTAATCTCTGTTACACAAATTTGATGCAAAAATTGATTTTCTTTTAATCTCATACATTCACATACCCACACACGCATATATATTTTGAAAATCTTCAATCTTTTTCATAATACCTTATACGTATACTATACTATAATGTAATTATATTTCTTTTGTGTTTATGTATATAAAATCCAAAAGAAACTAACTTTTTCAATTAATTATTAACTATTAGAAAGCCTTAGTTTTTATACTCTGGGTATATGCATAAAAAATATCTTTTAATAAGTTTGTCTTAAGATAATGCGGACAGAAATAATAATGAGAACTAAAAAAGAAAAACTAATGCATCTTCCAAAAATAAAATTTCCGTTCCATAATAAGAAAAAAAGTGACTACTTCCACAATTAATACCCAGACTTTGTCTTAGTAATTATAGTATTACAAAAATAGTTATCCTGCCAATGTCCTGATCCTTTTTTGTTATTCAAGACCCAAGTATTAAGTATTATTTCTATGGAATACATTCACCATCCACAGTACATCTTGAGAGGTAAAACCAAAGGAAACAGTATTAGATGGTAAAAGAGAGAGAGAGAAAAAAAAAAGGGAGGTCCAGTTTATTTACCGAATAGCTGTAGAAATTGGATTTGTCAGGATCGGCCAGTCTATTGCATTCCTTTTTCCGTATAGCTTTCCTAAGCCGGAATGGCAGGTAGGCATATTCCCTGCTCTATCTATTGCATGGGAGATTCTAGAAGATATAGAAACAAACACGCTTCTTTTAGTATTGTGTTTTTTCTAACGCATAGGGTTGGTTTTATGTATGTATGCATACATAGGGTATGTGATGTAAGAATTTAAACAGGGGATATGTTTTATGGATAAATATTAATTATTGTTGTTGTTCTAATACAACTGGCAATTCAGAGACAGTTAATCTTTATGCCATAAGCAAGGGTTGCACCGCTGTTACTCATTTAGCATTACCCAGGGAGCACGCGTAGCTTGAAGATACGCTACGGATGCGAGTAACACTACCCCTAAATATTAATTATAACGTATAGATTTTAAAGTATTTCAATTTCGTGTTGACATCGTAACACACACAGCAAGAAACATTGTAGACTCATGTCCGACTAGTGTCCCAATGGTAAAAGTCGTAGTTTTGTTTTACTTCTGTCCAATTCCTACTCCTTTTTTAACCCCCCTACAGTTAAGAATGTAAGGATAGACTTCGACCATACTACCAACGAGTGGCTTCTGGGAGGACTTTTAGGGGTACCTACCTCGCATTTGCATATTGAAGAAAATTCAAAAAATTCCCACCAGTCCAACTTTACTGGAGAAAAGCTCTGAAAACTCCCGCTACTATTACCACACCACACCAAATCACATCACTGTGCCTAGAGCTGAGTTGCACCTTTACAATTTGGGAATGATGTGGATGAGAAGAAGACTGATTGGGCTCTGTGACGCTCTAAGGTCATATGAGGCAAGTATCCTGAAAACTCCCTCTAATAGCTTGGCAATCGACTTAACTTTTCCATTGATCTCAATCACATCGAATCTGCCCGTTCCTCGAAATAAGCATTTGCAGCAAAAGCCATCAGTGAATTTGAACCTTAGCTCTCCTGCTTGCTATTTGCGTGTTATCACTGCGCCAATAGTCGCGCAAAGGCGTGTCTCTGGCGTTCCAGAGAACTTAGATTAACTCCTACTTCTTTTTAGACTCTTTAGCGTTAAGAATGCAACGATGGACTTCGAATAGCACATTAACGAGTTTATTCTGGAAGGACTTTTAGGGGTACCTACCTTGCATTTGCATATTGGAGAAAATACGAGCAAACCTGTCCAAGTCCTATTTTCTGGAGAAAACCTCCTAAAACTCCCTCTTGTAACCTGGCTATCGATAATATTGCCCATATTGCTCTAATAGCATCGGCTCTACCCATTTCTGAAATAAGTAATCGTAGCAAAGGCCATCAGTGAATTCGAACCTTAGCTCACATGCATGCTAGCTGCGCATTGCCACTGGGCCACGAGTCGGACAAGACCTGTCGCTAGCGTCCCAGAGGTCTAAGATTCGCAAGATTCTAGGATTACTAAGATTATTTTTTAAGGTGACTCTTTCCACAGAAATTTGATGGCGACTGTAACATCGTGCGCGAAGGTCTCGTATCGATACCTAGACTGCCTGATGGTAGTTTTCCTGTAGTTGTTTCATCTGAAACGACAGGCAAATGGAGTCAATGTGCCCTTAAAAGTCCTCGTGGATGTTAAGGTTTATCTCTATAAATTGTTCCAGCATACGTAAGTGGAACTCGAGCACCAACAACAGGGTGTAGGTAAGCAACCTTTCGGACGCTTTTAAAGTTAAATTATTTAAAATATATGAAGGATCATCATGCAGTTTGTTGCTATCTATCCTATATATTAATATCTTTTATACAAATTGTATATAAAGTTAAATCAATTGAAAGTTTATGATTTTTTTAGAAAATTTATATTTCCAAACATGACTTCAAATCCATTAATTTCAAAGAGAGCTTTTTAATATGTATACTATTTTAATTAAACTCACTGTAAAAAAATTAAATATCAACACTTAGTCGTTTTTAGAGGACTGCAATGCTCACTTATTAATTGCTTTATCTTAAGACAATTACTATAAATAAAAAAATAGGATTTTAGAAATGATATTTTATCATCTTTTTAAATAACGTTAAATGATTTCCAGATTTATAACAATAAATAACATATTAATTTTTTTTTATTTTATATCGAATTTCGGTCATATCATTTGATATTAAATTCCAACTTATACACATGATACAAAATAAATACATGTCTATGTATACAAGAAAATTCAAGACGAATTTGTTTTGATATAAGTAAATATGCCTTATTGTGAGTAAATAGTCAGAAAGGCGTCACAAATAATAACAATAATAAATAAATATGTAGAGGGCGATGTTTTATTTACCATTAAAAAATACCAGTAGATATTTGAAAATCTTTGACGGTGGAATCAACGCCAGAATCTCCTATACTATCAGAATGTTTCCTATACTATATCACTCAAAAATGAGAAAATGTCACAGCTCAAAAAATAGCGAATTGCAGATTATCCAATATCAAGGAAAAACCCTGTCAATCTTTACACATGAAAAGTAGTTTTTAAAAGATTTGAAAGAAAATCTGTGTTGCGTTGTAGGTCGCTGACAATGTTTATTGATCGGCCAAAATACAAAAGGTTTCCTTTCTTCTTACAGCACAATGAACATCACTTCTTGTAGGGCAAAATACATCTTTTATTTTTGAAAAAAAATAATAAATGCATTTTTTTTTTGTTCTTGGAGACTTTGGACTATTCTATATTTTCAAATATTTTTATTTCAAGATGACATTTTATGATATCTTTGGCCTTTGGAAATTGCAAATGAGCAGCATAATTAGCGTTACTCAAGATGCACCAACATTGTGCAACTATAGTTTGGAATGGGCAACATCAAATGCAAGAAATTTGCACTTTGATTTTTCCCTCTTCAAGAACGGACGTGCGGATTTATCTTATCTAAATTTGATGTATATATAGAAACTGAAATATAAAAGGTATCTAAAGCAGCCTTATCAAGTTAGTGTGGGGATAAGGAAGCTTTTGACCCCTGCCCGACTCAAGGGCTAGTGGCAACTCAAGGACCGTTAGTTTAGGGATGATGTTCGAATAAATTGAAGAAGTTTTTTAATGTCATTGTTTTAGAAAAGAGGTGATTTGATTACAACTGGGGCCTGAATGTCTGGTGCTCAGTGACACAGGTTTTAAATTCGATTCCCGGCGGTGCCATGATGTTTTTAGTGGTTCGGAATATACATTAAGTCGTAGGTCTGTAAGAACGTCACGGAGCTCAGTCAGACTACTAACCCACATCTTTCCCAAACTGTATAGGTGCAACTCAGCTCTAGGCCCAGTGATGTGATGTGGTGTGGTGTGATGTACTAGTAGTAGTTGATTCGATAATAACTGTGACAACATGAATAAAATTAACTCTCATCGTTAATAAACTGCCTGGGGTTTTCAGATTTTTTCCAAGCGATACGAAAAAGTACAGCATTGCCAATTGATGAGTCCTTATCGTCAATTGGTGGGTCTTCCTTCGACGATGGCTGTCCTTTATCGCTCTTAGGTTGTTCCTCATCACCAAAGAGTGCATTTAATTACTAATTGATAAGACCTTATCACCTATTAGTCTCTTTCATAGTTAGTTTATGGGTTCTTATCGCCAATTGTTGGGTCCTCCTCGACAATGGGTGTCATTCGCTGCTCTTTGGTTGTTTTTCATCACCAAATAGTGTGTTTCATCACTAGCTGATAAGACCTTATCGTCGATTGGTCTCTTTCACAGCTAGTTGATATGTCCTCATCGCCAATTCATGGGTCGTTATCGCCAATTTTTATCCTCATTATCATCCTCATTTTTATCCATCATCACCTCATTTTTATCTCAATTTTTATCCTCATCCTATTTTTAACCTCATTATCCTTATCGCCAAATATTGGTCCTACTCGACAGTGGGTGTCATTCGTTGCTCTTTGGGTGTCATTCGTCACACTCACCAATGAGTGTGTTTAATCAATAGTTGATAAGACCTTGTCGCCTATTGACTTATTTCATAGTTAATTAATTGGTCATTATCGCTGATCGGCGTATTTCATCGCCAGTTGTTTGACTGCTCTTATCAAGTGGAATACAATGCATGCTCACTTGTGCTCTTCTGATTTGTGAATGCAGTAGTTAAAGATACAAATCTTGGACCAAGGGCAATTTACTTCTTAAAGTTTTACATTTTTTTTTTTTTTACTTAAATTTATTTTTCAATTTTATATAAGTATAAAAATAATATTTACCTTTCAAAATAAGAATTTAAACTATGCATACTGTAGTTCTTTCTAGCCCAAAATCTTACTTATGAATTTATAACTGAAATGTGCAACATTTCATTTCTTCATACATAAAATTCAATTTAATTTTTTTTTTGAATAAATGTTTTCAATCGTAAATAACTTTTATGCAATATGCAAAAAGGGAATGAAAGACATGACGCAAATTATGAAATGTTGACATCTATATCTACGACTGCGTAGCATAATTCTATTTATGATATGCAGACGCAGAATACAATGGAATGGATGTCAGACGAGGCACCCACACGTCTGCATTGAAAATTATGGCCGTAGAGGAAAAGTGTAACTCCCAACATTTCGCCTTTTTAACGGTTTTCAAAAGAAAACGGCTTTAAGCTGCAAATGCAATTACCGGGAGTGTTATTAAGCAAAGCGGGAACTCCATTTTTATGAAAATTTTCCTAACATGTGCCCGAGGAAAGTGATTATAAAATACTTCAAAAATAAGAAGAAATAGAATTTACGCTGTAGCAACTGATTCATTATCCGCTTTTGACGTTGGATTTATCTCTAAGTTTATAAGATTTGCTTCTTTTTAAATTGCATAAGTAGACACATGGCATTTTAAACAAAACATATAGTTTTAATTTCATTTAAAACAATTGTTTCCTTTTTTTTTTTGAGTAAATTAAAAAAAAAATGCTGCATTCTTTTTTATAAAAACATACAGGCCAGAAATAAAAAAATAATGGAAAATTAATGCTATCAAAATGTCTATTAGAATGCGCCACTTTTAGGTAAAACTGCTCTTATATTTGTACGTCATAAAAAAAACTAAATTTCAAAATCTGTAAGCTTATTGTTTATATTTCGGCTTACAAATTTCTTAAAATTTGAAAACTACTTCAAAGTCTCCCAAGATTATTAATATGAAAACGAAAAAGCAATATAATACTATAAAAATGCTCATTAGAATGTTCCACTTTAAAGTAAAATTACTATTGTATTTCTGCGATATAAAAAATTAAATTTCAATATCCATATACTTATTGTTTATATTTAGGCTTACACATTTCCTAAAATTTCAGAAAGACTTCTTGAAAACTGTCAAGATTATCAATATCAAAACAAAAAAAAAGAAAACCAGTGATATAAAATTTTTTATTAGTATGCGCAACTTAAAAGTAAATCTACTATTAAATTTGTACGTTATAAAAAAATTAAATTTCAATATCCGTATGCGTATTGTTTATATTTCGACTCGCACATTTCTCAAAACTTCAGGAAGACTACATCAAAGTCTGTCAAGATTCTTAACATGAAACAATAATGAAAAATAATTCAATAAAAATGCTTATTGGTATGAGCGACTTTAAAGTAAAACTACTACTATATTTGTATGTTATCATAAGAAGCTGAATTTCAATATCCATATGCTTATTGTTTATATTTTGGCTTGCACATTTCTTAAAATTCAATAAAATCTGCTACATTTCATTTCTTCATACATAAAATCCAAAACAATTTTTTTTATTGAATAAATAGCATCCATGTTTCAAATTGTAAATAATTTTTATGCAATATGCAAAAAAGGAATGAAAGCAATGACGCAAATTATGAACTGTTGACATCTATATCTACGACTGCGTAGCGTAATTCCATTTATTATTATGCAGACGCAAAATACAATGGTGATGTCAGACGAGGCACCCGCACGTCTGCATTGAAAATTATTGCCGTAGAGGAAAGAGTATAACTCCCAAAATTTTGCCTTTTTAACGGCCTTCAAAAGAAAACGGCTTTAAGCTGCAAATGCAATTACCGGGAGTGTTATTAAGCAAAAGAGGCCCGGAGCGGGAACTCCATTTTTACAAAAATTTTCCTAACATGTGCCCGAGAAAAGTGACTGTAAAATACTTCAAAAAAGAAGAAGAAATAGAATTTACGCTGCAGCAACTGATTTATTATCCACTTTTGACGTCGGATATATAAATAATGGTATAAAAATGCGTATTAGAATATGGGACTTTAAAGGAAAACTACTACTATAATTGTATGGTATCATAAAAAGCTGAATTTCAATATCTATATGATTATTGTTTATATTTTGACATACACATTTCTTAAAATTTAATAAAATCTGCTACATTTCATTTCTTCATACATAAAATTATTTTTTTTTTGTGAATAAATGTTTTCAATCGTAAATAATTTTTATGCAACATGCAAAAATGGAATGAAAGCCATGACGCAAATTATGAAATATTGACATCTGTATCTACGACTGCGTAGCGTAATTCCATTTATGTTATGCAGACGCAAAATACAATGGGATGGATGTCAGACGAGGCACCCACACGTCTGCATTGAAAATTATGGCCGTAGAGGAAAAGTGTAACTCACAACATTTTGCCTTTTTAACGGCCGTCAAAAGAAAACGGCTTTAAGCTGCAAATGCAATTACCGGGAGTGTTATTTGTTATTAAGCAAAAGAGGCCCGAAGCGGGAACTCTCTTTTTATGAAAATTTTCCTAACATGCGCCTGGGAAAAGTGACTATAAAATACTTCAAAAAGAAGAAGAAAATAGAATTTACGCTGTGGCAACTGATTTATTATCCAATTTTGACGTCGGATTTATCTAAGTTTATAAGATTTAGATTCGTTTCTTTTAAGTTGCATAAGTGGACACATCGTATTTTAAACAAAACATATAGTTTTAATTTCATTTGAAACAATTGTGTTTTTTTTTAGTAAATTAAAATATGTTGCATGCCATTTTTATAAAAATTATGGAGACAACTTCAAAGAATTTCTTGAATAATGATATCAAAAGCAGAAAGAAAAATAATACTGTAAAAATTAGAATTAGCTGATTAGAATGTTCCACTTTAATGTAAAATTACTATTGTATTTGTGCGATATAAAAAATTAAATTTCAATATCCGTATACTTAATGCTTATATTTAGGCTTACACATTTCCTGAAATTTCAGAAAGTCTTCTTCAAAACTCTCAAGATTACTAATATCAAAAACAAAAAAAGAAAACCAGTGCTATACATTTTTTTATTAGTACGCGCAACTTAAAAGTACATCTACTATTAAATTTTACGTTATAAAAAAAATTAAATTTCAATATCCGTATGCTTATTGCTTATATTTCGACTCACACATTTCTCAAAATTTCAGGAAGACTACTTCAAAGTCTGTCAGAATTATTAACATCAAAACAAAAAAGAAAAAATAATGCTGTAAAAATACGTATTAGAATATGCGACTTTAAATAAAACTACTACTATATTTGTATGTTATCATAAAAAGCTGAATTTCAATATCTATATGATTATTGTTTACATTTTGACTTACACATTTCTTAAAATTTAATAAAATCTGCTACATTTCATTTCTTTGTACATAAAATTCACAAAAAAATTAAATATTGAATAAATAATTTCCACGTTTTCAATCGTAAATAATTTTTATGCAATATGCAAAATAGGAACGAAAGCCATGACGTAAATTATGAAATGTTGACATCTATATCTACGACTGCGTAGCGTAATTCCATTTATGTTATGCAGACGCAAAATACAATGGTGATGTCAGACAGGCTCCCACATGTCTGCATTGAAAATTATTGCCGTAGAGGAAAGAGTGTAACTCCCAACATTTTGCCTTTTTAACGGCCTTCAAAAGAAAACGGCTTTAAGCTGCAAATGCAATTACCGGGAGTGTTATTAAGCAAAAGAGGCCCGAAGCGGGAACTCCATTTTTATGAAAATTTTCCTAACATGTGCCCGAGAAAAGTGACTGTAAAATACTTCAATAAAGAAGAATAAATAGAATTTACGCTGTGGCAACTGATTTATTATCCTATTTTGACGTCGGATTTATCTCCAAGTTTATAAGATTTAGATTTGTTTCTTTTAAAATGCATAAGTAGACGCATGGTATTTTAAACAAAATATAAAGTTTTAATTTCAAATGAAACAATTATTATTTTTTTTTTATTAGTAACTTAAAAAATGTCTCATGCCCTTTTATTAAAATATAGTGGCCACTTCAAAGTTTATTAAGAATATTAATATCAAAACAAAAAAGAAAAAAAATGCTATAAAAATACTTGTGTGACTTTAAAGTAAAATTACTATTACATTTGTAAGTTATAAAAAATTAAATTTCAACTTTCAATATCTATAATTAAGTTTAATATCCGTATGTGTTTATATTTCGGCTTACACATTTTTTAAAATTTCAAGAAGTCTATTTCTAAGTCTGTCAAGATTATTAATATCAAAACAAAAAAAGAAAAATAATGCTTATTGGAATGTGGGAATTTAAAATAAAACAATTATTACATTTTTACGTTATAAAAATTAAATTTCAATATTCATATATTTATTGTAAAGGCTTACACATTTATTAAAATTTCAGGAAGGCTACTTCAAAGTCTGTCAAGATTATTAATATCAATACGAAAAAAGAAAAATAATGCTATAAAAATGCATATTAGATTTGCGACTTTAAAGTAAAACTACTACTGTATTTGTATGTTATCATAAAAAGCTGACTTTCAATATCTATATGATTATTGTTTATATTTTGGCTTGCACATTTCTTAAAATTTAATAAAATCTGCTACATTTCATTTCTTCATACATACAATTAATGTTTTTGAATAAATGTTTTCAATCGTAAATAATTTTTATACAATATGCAAAAAGGGTATGAAAGCCATGACGCAAATTAGGAAATGTTGACATCTATATCTACGAATGCGTAGCGTAATTCTATTTATGTTATGCAAAAGCAGAATACAATGGTGATGTCAGACGAGGCACCCGCACGTCTGCATTGAAAATTATTGCCGTAGAAGAAAGAGTGTAACTCCCAACATTTTGCCTTTTTAACGGTCTTCAAAAGAAAACGGCTTTAAGCTGCAAATGCAATTACCGGGAGTGTTATTAAGCAAAGCGCGAACTCCATTTTTATGAAAATTTTCCTAACATATGCCTGGGAAAAGTAACTATAAAATACTTTAAAAAGAAGAAGAAGAAAATAGAATTTACGCTGCAGCAACTGATTTATTATCCACTTTTGACGTCGGATTTATCTCCAAGTTTATAAGATTTAGATTTGTTTCTTTTAAATTGCATAAGCAGACACATGGTATTTTAAAGAAAGCATATAGTTTTAATTTCATTTGAAACAATTTTTTTGAGGAAATTAAAATATGTTGCATGCTTTTTTATAGAAATATAGAGACCACTTTAGAGATTTTCCTGATTATTGATATAAAAAGGAAAAATAAAAATAATGCTATAAAAATGCTTATTAGAATATGCCACTTTAAAGTAAAACTACTATTGCATTTGTAAGATAGGAAAAATTAAATTTCAATATTCATATGCTTATTGTTTATGTTTCGGCTTAAACATTTAAAATTTAAGGAAGACTACTTGAAAGTATGTCAAAATTATTAATATCAAATCAAAAAAGAAAAATAATCCTTATTAGAATGCGGGACTTTAAAATAAAACTACAATTACATTTGTAAGTTATAAAAAGTTAAATTTCAATATCCGTTTTCTTATTGTTTATAATTCGACTTACACATTTCTTAAAATTTCAAGAGGACCATTTCAAAGTCCTTCAAGATTATTAATATCAAAACGAAAAAAAATAATACTAAGAAAATCTTTTTCTTAAAAATGATTATTAGAAAAGTGACTATATACTAAAAGTAAAAATACTATTATATTTTAAATTAAAAATACTATTATATTTTAGAGTAAAAATACCATTATATTTTAAAGTAAAAATGCTATTATATTTTTATAGTATCATAAGAAACCAAATTTCAATACCCGTATACTGATTGTTTATATTTACGCTTACATAAATCTTAAACTATTTACTTCCATCTAAAAAAATACATGATGAAGGAGAACAAAGAAATGAAGCAAATGTTCTACGACAGTAATACAAGAGTTGCTGTTGTTTTCGAACGCTATGCACTTTAAGTGAAATCATTCATCACAAGCTTCGTAGATTCAGCATTAACTTGTTATTGCTGCGTAGCGTGCGAAGTTGAAACACTGTATCAACAGTTTGTAAGCGGAATTTTGAAAGAACAACCATCTACGGTGATATGTCATAGGGTTAAAATTCGTCCACTAACCCATCAATATGATTTACTATCCTACAAATTTATCGTGTCCATCCCCGGCTTGGACACATATCCTTTTGGTTCGACCAAGTGCATTCTTCGTAAAGTCGGTCCGGCTTTAAAACGGATATTATTGCAGTGATCAGTGTAGCGTACTTCTGGTTTGAGGGCAATAAATTCGAGCTCCTGAAGCTGAAATTTCAGTTACATTAGGTGGCCGCATGGCTAGCGCTCTGGGTCTCGGTATCACAGGTTTCGGATCCGAATCCCGACGGCGCCATGGATGCCTGTAATGGTTCGGAATCTACTAATCTATTAAGTCGTAGGTTCCTGTCTCAAGTGATCGCAAAGTGTCACAAAGCCCAATCAGTCTTCTCATACACATCATTCCCAAATTATAAAAAGGCAACTCAGCTCTAGGAACAGTGATGTGATGTGATGTGATGTGGTGTGGTGTGGTGTGGTAGTACTTACTTTAGGGTGAATTATCTTTGAAACTTTAAAAGTAAAGCGATTTCAGAAATAATTGTTTTGCTGTAACATGGCGCATTATACAGCCCTAACATTGCTCAATGCGATAGTTCAACACTCAAACACAGAGTCAATTTGTTTTTCACTTTAATGTCTGTAACACGTGCTATCATTTTCATTCAAACAGAAAAATAACATCTTGAAGATAATTCAATGTCATTTATCTAATGAGAATTGGTTTGTTAAAAAATGTTATTCTTTATTAATAAATTTGTTTTACTTTTTTTTGGCGGAGTTATAAATATTTTCTTCGTAAATCCTTTTATTTACCTAAATTCAGTTTTACGCACAATTAAATATATTCCTGGCATTTAAAGAATAAAAAAAAAATGCTCACCTGGAATTATCATAAAATGAAATTTATTCTGGTAAATATCATTTAAAACAAATGGATCAAACAGTTTATTTATTAATCCTTTTGCATTGAAATTATTTTAGGATCACTTTAAATAAAAATATTTGAATCTCTCTTAATTCATATTTACCATTATATTATTCATATTAAATCTTTTATGAAATAATCTTTTAAAAATGTTAAAAGACTTTTCAATTAAAATGTTTAATTCATTAATTCTTTTAAAAATATTAATTTTTCATTAAACTATATTAATATCACACGTTTCATGTGTCTTAGAAGTGAAAGCCTTTCCTTGTAAAATATTTATTCAAGCTAAATATAAATTTATAGTACATATTTAATTTTAAAAATATTTATCTAAGTTAATTGGTTCAGGTATTGCTAAAAAAGAGCAAATATAAAACTAATTTCGAAAATTTATTTAACTTTTTAACAATATAGTTGGTTTTTATTGTTATTTTAATGGTAGATATATTTTTTTCTTATTGTATGTTGTTGTTTTTTTGAGAAAGTTTTGATTAAAATAAATATTATTCAAGCGAAACTCAAGTAGAAAACTGAATAGAAATAAAAAGTTGACACAAAAATTTTTGGATACTTATTTTGTGAATAATAGGGTTCTACACAAATTATTAAAACATTATTTTACATCTTAATTACTCAGTATGTTGGTTTTTGATTTGTGAAAATGACAATGATGAGAAATGTTTCACTGTTATAACAAAAATTAATCCTAATCATTAAAATCATCTTTTTTTTTTTTGTTTATGAAATGCATTTTTAAGTACTAACTGTTAATTATTGTGTTTATAATTAGCAAGCCCGACTCGTGCCTCAGTGGCAACGTGCGACGCTGGTGAGCATTAGGGTAGAAATTTAATCCACTGCCTTTTTGTTGTAGACAGTTTTAAAAAAACGGTGGACCTGATGGACGAGTGGCTCCCACAGGCACCCGGTTCGAATCCCGCCGGTGCCATGGATGTTTGTATTGGTTCTGAGTACACTTTAAACAGGATCTCCTAGTCTCATATGACCGTAGAATACCACAAAGGCCAATCAAACTACTTCTCAAAAAGTAGTGTAGTAGTAGTTTCAAAAAACGAATAGACTCGAGGCTGTTTGTGATGTTCAGCATCTTACCTCGTGAGTCGAACTACCTGGTGGAAGTTTTCCTAATTTACTACCTTACTGTAACCGAAAGAATGATAGTTCCCCCTAAACGTCTTCCCCGAAGACACTGCTCTCATTCTTTACGTCACGGAGCTAAGACAGACTTCTACCTATGGGTGCTCCATCACAATAGAAGCTGCCCCCTTTTTCACTTTATTTTCATTTTTTTCGCTTCTGCAAAAATTGGCTAATGAAAACGGCAAAATGAAATGCAATAATGCTTTTAACAAAAAAAATAGCATTTAGTTGTATTCTATAGCGTTATCTATTTAACTGTAATAAATATTCTACCTAAATAATAAAGATTACATCTATAATATAGATGTATTTTAATAGTTTAATGAGTTGTTGCTGTAAAAAATGATATAAGAATGTAGTGATAATTTATTTATGTTAGACCAAATTATGCTGTCATTAGACCAAATTTACATTTCTTTACTTCTGCAAAAATTGACTAATGAAAATAACAAATTGAAATGCAATAATAAAGCTTTTAACAAAAAAACACAATATAATTGAACTCAATTTCGTTATGTATTTAACTGTAACAAATATTCTACCTACAGAGCAAAATAAAAATACATCTATTCAAGAGAGCAATTTTTTTTTTTTTTGCCAGTCTTACATCATAGAAGGAAACCTCAAGGGGTCTACGTGGAAGACTTCGACTGCAGTCTTACTACATCCATTTCAAAAACATGTTGCAGTGTATGAATAACATTTATCTTTTATCCCCAAATTGTCGTATACAGTCACATGAACAAAGCAATATTTATCATATCTGCAAAGAAATAGTGGAAATAAATAGTGGAATATATTCTCTTGGGAGGCGTGGAAAAAAAATACTCATATTTGGACAACTGACTAAACATGCGGGATTGAATGATAAAAAGGCACATACGTGGAGGTTACGATGAAAAAAAAGTCAAATAAATGAAAAAATACATATCCTTTTTTTTATTTGAGAGTTGTAACTGAATATTTTCATAGCTAAGGATTATTTGTCCTCTAGGGATATGTCCTTTACGCATTTAAATATTAACAGCAGCAGCAACAACAAAATAAAGTAATCCTTATTTAACATATTGTTTTGCTTTTATAAAGCAGGGTTATAAAATAAAGATAAACTGTGTTTCTCTTTAAGTCAATAAGTCGTAACAAAAATGTGTATTTAAGAGAACTGAAAGACTAGGAAAATATTTAGAAACAACAATCCGATGTACAGATATTTTATGCAGAATTAATTTATTTTTTACTATCTTCGAACACCTTCCATATGACGACTTCTGAAGGTACACATTCGGTTTTTTAATATTTATTTTGTGGGCTTTTTGTAGCTATAATTGTATATAAATGGAAATGCAGTTATAAAGTTATAAGCATATTTTGATTGTATAGTGCAATTCTTCAAATGAAAACCTCCAAAAAGGATTTTAAATTCTTTCTTTTGTTATTTTCTTGATAAACAGATCAAATTAACACAGTTCTTATTTTATTAAATCAATTTTTATCATAAATTGATTTGAAATATGTGGAGAACTTCGTCATGTTCAAATAAATGTATTAAAATGACACAGACATGAATATACATTTTTTTATAGTTTTATGAAATTTTCTTTGCATTTTATATTTTAAGTTTTACTAAGCCTATTACTTCCTTTTTGTCTTAATTTTTTGGTTTATTCTGTCCTGACTAATATTATTTTCACATTCTCCCAAAAAACGTTTTCACGAACCTTAGATTGAGAACTGCTGATCCAAAAAATAAATAAATAAAATAATATATATCTTTTCATAAATGTGTGAATAAAAAGCATTAATTAGTTGGTACTATAAAAATTTAAAATATAAAATTATAGTGATAATATTAAAGTTATATTTCTTCATTTCTGCAAAATGTGGTTAATGAAAGTAACAAAATGAAAGGCAATAAGGCTTTTAACAAAAATTGTATTTAATATCTTTATCTATTTAACTGTAACAAATATTATACCTAAAGTGTAAAACTAAAATACATCTATCCACGAGAGCAAATAAAATTATTTTTTCGGTCAATCTCACATCATAGAACAACACCTCAAGGGATCTGCGTGCAAGACTCCGACTGCTCTATTACTATCTATTTCAAAAACATGTTGCAGTGTATGGATAACATTTATCTTCCATCCTGAATTGTCGTATATAGTAGTTGCATGAACAGAGAAATATTTATCATATCTGCCAAGAAATAGTGAAAATAAATTGTGGAATATCTCTCTTGGGAAGTGTGGAAAAAAATACTCATATTTGGACAACTGACTAAACATGCGGGATTGAATGATAAAAGGCACATACGTGGAGGTTACGATGAAAAAAAGGAAAATAAATGACGAAAATATCTATCCTTTTTTTTATTTGAGTTGTATCTGAATATTTTCATAGCTAACGGATTATTTGTCCTGTAGGGATATGTCCTCTATGCATTTAAATCATAACAGCAACAACGACAACAAAAAATAAGGTAATCCTTATTTAACATACTGTTTTGCTTTTATATAATAATATTATATGTCGTAACAAAAATGTGTATTTAAGAGAAGTGAAGGACTATGAAAATATTTAGAAACAACAATCCGATGTATATAGATATTTTATGCATCATCATATTAAAACTTCATAATGCTCAAATAAATGTTGTATTAAAAGGACGCAAACATGAATACACTTTTTTCAATAATTTTTTTTTAAAAATTTAAGTTTCATTTTGTATATTTTTTTGTAAATAACATATTTTGAAGTTGTTTAAAATTTAAATTATTTGATATTAATCATGATTGTTTAATTTTGACGATGTTTTAAATAAATTAATATTTTGACCTTGTTCTAAATAACATAATTTTATTTTATGACGTCGTTTAAGTTGTTTAAAAAAATTGTTGTTACTTGTTTCTTTACTTCTTCAAAAATTGGCTGAGGAAAATGATAAAATGAGATGCATAACAAGAAAACGGCATTTAATTGTATTCAATAGAGTTATGTATTTAACTGTAGCAAAGTGTTCAACGTTTCTTCTTATAAGTTTCATTTTGCTCTTTGCAAAAAGAAACTACACCAACAAGAGCAAATACAAATTTTTTTAGGACAGTCTGACATCATAGAAGGAAATCTCAAGGGGTCTATGTGCAAGACTTCGACTGTACTATTATAGCTATTTCAAAAAAATGTTGCACTGTATGAATAACATTTATATTTTCATCCTCAATTGTCATACATAACAGATGGGCTAACAAACATCCGTGCCACCTTCAGGATTCGCTGCATTTGAACTATTAAAATTTTACAAAAGAAAAATAACGTTAGATTGTAAAACTCTACATAAGTTATCGATTCAGAGAAAATAAAGTAAAAGCCAAGTCGATGTGAAAGTGAATCGATAAAGTAAGTCGATGTATTTTAAAACCATAAAAGCAAAGTAGAGTATGCGATGTGTTTCGAAAGTCCTATAACTTACATTATTTTCAGTAGACAGCGTGAAATTAAATCTTTTTAAGATATTTTATTAGAGTTTCTTAATTTTAAAAAAAGCCATAAAACATTATTTTATGACTTATTAAAAATTACCATTACATTTTTACCATTACAAATTACCATTTTTGCATTTTTATTTTTGAGATTAATTTTCGATAATAGTTGTACAACAATAACCTTTTTTTTAAAATAATTTTTAAGAGATAACTCTTACCTCGTACTTTTTAGAGTTTAAAAGGTAACATAATATTTTCAATACAATGAAGTTTTTCCACAGAGACACACTTACCTGAAAGAAAAATTAATTAATTAATTACAGAAACAAAAAATAACGATATTATATTTTACAACAAAGTGTTTAAATTCAGGTACTCAAAATTTTCAATAAACATTACATTAAATTACTTTTATGCATTCGAAATCACATTTTTGTAAAATATGATTAGGAAATCTTCTTTTTATCATGTCATATAGCATATTCATATTGTAAAGGATTCACACTGATTTTTCAGCATAACATAGTTGCATGAACAAAGCAATGTTTATCATATCTGCCAAGAAATGGTGGAAATAAATTGTGGAATATATTCCCTTGGAAGGCGTGGAAAAAAATACTCATATTTGGACAACTGACTAAACATGCGGGATTGAATGATAAAAGGCACATACGTTGAGGTTACGATGAAAAAACAGACAAATAAATGAAGAAAATACATATTCTTTATTTTTATTTGAGTTGTATCTGAATATTTTCATAGCTAACGGATTATTTGTCCTCTAGGGATATGTCCTTTACGCATTTAAATCATAACTGAAACAACAACCACAAAAATAAAGTAATCCTTATTTAACATATTGTTTTGCTTTTATAAAGCAGGGTTATAAAATAAAGATAAATTGCGTTTCTCTTTAAGTCAATAAGTCGTAACAAAAATGTGTATTTAAGAGAACTGAAAGACTAGGAAAATATCTAGAAACAGCAATCCGATGTACAACTATTTTATGCAGAAATAGGTAATGCAAAAAGTATTTATTTGTTCATTTCTTCAAACACTTTCCATATGACAATTTTGAAACATTTTTAAAGAACTTTTTTTTAAATTTATTTTGTCTGGTTTTTTTGTAGCTATAATTGTTTAGAAATGGAAATGCAGTTATAAGCTATAAGCAAGGAAATAAAAGCATGTGATTTTGATTGTAAGGTGCAATTCTTCAAATGAAAACATTCCAATGAGATTTTAAATTCTTTCTTTTTTTTTTATTTTTACAATAAAGATATCAAATTTACAGCGTTTTTTTATTAAATCAATTTTTATCATATAAAAAAATTTGAATTGATGTGAAAAAGCTTTATCATGTTCAAATAAATGTTGTATTAAAATGACACAAGCATGAATACACTTTTTTCAATATATATTTTTTTTAATTATTTTGCATTTTATATTTGTTTTTTTTGTAAATATCACATTTTGACGATGTTTAAAATTTAAATTATTTGACATTATTGATAATTGTTTAATTTTGACGTGGTTTTAAATAAAGTAATATTTTGACCCCATTTTAAAAAAATTATTTTATTTTATTACGTTGTTTAAGTTGTTTAAATTTTTTTTTGTTCTTAGTTGTTTTGTTAAAAAAAGTTTTTAAATTAAATTAATTAATATATTTTGACGTTGTTATTTTTTTTATTTGATAGTAAAGTTTATTTTCTTCAAATATATTCAATTAATTATATGCGCTGTAATTTTCCAATTTATGTATTATTATTGAAAGAACAAGTAAAGTTAAAAGTCACATTAATTTTATTAGGACTATTATTAGTATATGTGAAATGTAATAAACAATATTACAATGATTAAGACATGACATAAAGTAAAAAGTAAAAATTAAAAATTAAAAAAAAAACATTTTTAAAGATTATTTCCTGCAGTTTAAAAAAATTATTTCTTGAATTAAATAAAACAAATTCAAATAAATAAAATTTACATCCTTATACAAAAAACCATAAATTAAATGCAGTTCAATCTTAATTTATATCTAATCCTACAAAGAATTAGGAAAATGAAATGTAATATTAACAGCGCTTCACAGATGAGGAAAAAGTAACAAAATCTGAAATATATTTCACTCTTTCAAATTAGGCGATGGATTTTGAAGTTTCCACCCTAATTACAAAAGTGGTGCGTTCTCTTCGAATTATTAAAATAGAAACAGAAAAGGGAATTTCGAATCGAAAAGTAGACCCCACCATGACGGTCATCACTCATAATTTGCAGAGCGGAAACACCAAATCGAACTCAAGCGCTGATTTTAAGCCAGAATGTGGAACAGTGGCTTATGGAATGTTCTGGTGGCTCAGGAATAATTTCCAGCCATTGATCGAAATGGTCTTTCTGCGATCGTATAATACCTACACCGGGATGATGGAAAAATAGCATATGCCAAATATATGGACAGAGTAATTTTTTATATTGGATAGTGGATATTGCAATAAAATCAAACCGAAACAAGTTCTATTTTTTAAAATCTAGAATATGAATTATAATGACATGCGCTTATAAGTTATAAGAAAATATAAAAATCTAGTAAAAAACAGTTACAAAAAAAATAAATAAAGGTTGTTTCTGTTGTAGCATATGGCTTTATGGGAAATCAATCCATTACAATAAGGATCACACACAAAGAAGGAACAAGCAGAACAAAGCAAATATACAGCAAGACAACAATCGACAGTAAGTCTCACACACCACAAAAAGTCAAAGGGGGAGAGAGAGTAAATAAAGGGGGTAGGCACTTTATTATAGTCCATGAGGCCCCTGGCCTCTCAATATAATTACAAGACTTTTCCTTGGCGTTTAGGCTCGCTGTTCAGTTCTGGACATTTCAAAAGATGTTCTGAATCCATTGTTCCAACTCTACATATTGGGCAAGTGTTCGAGGTGAGAACTATCCGGTTTAGGTCTTCCGAAAGACAATCGTGTCCGGTTCTTAATCGATAGTTGGTTACCTCCTCTTTACATGGTCTAGTGTTAAAGATTTTCCAACTATCTTGGATATTGTGCCACTTTTTGCCTTCAGATTCAATTATGAGATTATCTTTCAATTTATTTAATATTTACTTATAGTATTAACAGAGAAGCTGCCACAGTAGTATATTGATTTCTGGGCAGAATCCCTGTATATTGTGTTCAAGAAAAACCTGATATCCACCATCAAACAGGATTAAAAATTCCACCTAAGGATTAAAAATTCACCTTTCGTGTAACCCAGTTTGGCGTCTTTTGGAAACGAAAATTATTTCGTACTATAATAAATTGATGTCCAGATTTTACACTGACAAAAGACTTATTGAATAATAAAAAAAAAAATGGCTTATTATAACTTGAAATGGAATATTTAATGTATTTTTATTGCGTAACGTTACATTTTGGAGATAATAAGCCTTAAAAAGTGTATTTTTCAATTAAAAGGATTTATATTAAAAATAGAAAAATAGTGTTTCCATACAATCCTTGAGGCACTTTCAGTATTATGTAGTTTCATTCGCGGTTTGTAAATGTAAAGATGCATTATAATGATTTCTTTTTTTCTTTAAACATAACTAATAATAAATCATACCTTTTTAATTTATTTATCAGTTTATTTGTTTATTGTTATGGGGTACTTCTTATTTACTATGGTTTTGGTATTTAATTTTCTTTAAAAAATTCTTTTAGAGCATTTCGTTTCACAAAGGGTGAAATTCAAAAATATATTTCACTACAGACAAATTAATTATAAAAATATGTTTCTTTCTTTTGCATTATGAGAAAAAAACAGCTATAATTATTAATTTCGCTGGATTTTCTAGATACGCGCTTTGTATTTAAAACAAAAATTTTTTATTACTAAAAGCTTTTAAAATAATTAATTAAAAATGTTTTATAATATTATAAAGTATCTAGTTTTATTAACAGATACATATGAAATTTTAATAATGTGTGTGATTAAAAACATTGAGTTTGAATTTTTTAATTTTATTCAATATTTCTACAAAGTTTATATTGTTTTTATTTATAGTGCAATGTTCAATGTTATTGAAACTATCTAAGCAAATGTTTTTTAAAATATAATAAATTAAAAGTTCCTTTCTCAATGGAAATGGAATATTTTTTTCTTTAGGATTGTCATTATTAGATTTAAAATTAGATTAAAATTTTGTCTGTGTTAGGTTTAAAATTTAATTAAAATTTCGACTTTATTTGGCTTGAAATTGCATTAAAATTTTGTGATTCTACGATCTTTAAATCGCTAAAAAAAAACCGTTTCATTTTATTTAATATCATTATTATTAAGCTAATTATCATTTTATATCACTTCTAGTACTTAGTACATATTCAATTATACTTATTTTAATAAATACGTACTAAGAAATGCAGCTGTACACTATTCAAAAAAACCTTACATACTCACTAAAATTATTTGTAGGATTAAAACAAAGATCTTCACATCACGATAATTAAAACAAATAAATGACATTATTTAATCAAAGGAAAAAAAATTGGAATGGATTTGAATTTATTAAGGTTTAAATTTAAATTTATTGAAGTTTATATTTAAATTTATTTGAATTTATTGTGGATTATATTTAAATTTATTTGAATATATTGAGGAATATAAAAACCAATACATTAATAACTGTAACTCATACATCTCTAGTCAAACCATTGCACAACATTTTCACAATCTGTATTTAAAATGTTCAAAAAAATTTTGTTTGAAATTATATTTAACGAGTATGTGCATGAATATAAAATTAAAATAAATAAATTTATTATATTTAAAGATATGATCATAAGCTGCCAACGTATTAAAAGACACTACTATATATTTCTGGTAAATACAATTTAAGAACGGAGAAAAGGAAGTTAAATCCCCATCACATCGAGAGCTTGAAATATTCTAATTTATGTTTAAATTGTAGGACAATGTGGAAAAAATACAAAATACTGCCATACAAAATTACTTTTACAAACATTAAATAATATTATTAATTTATTTACGTTTCGCAATTTGTTATGGCATATATTGTTATTCTGATTTTAAAATTACCACACGTTATTGTGAGTTACATCTCTCTTACAGTTACATAACGGCCTGATGGCCAATTGGCTAGCGCTCTTGCCCATGGTACTACAGGCTTCAGGTTCTAATCGCGTCGTTGCCATGGATGTTTGATAGTGGTTCGGAATTCATGTTATACTGTAGGTCCCTGTCCAATTAGCCTAAAATGAGCGTTAAACCAAACCAAACTTTACAGTTACATGATGGTACTACTAATATATATATATATATTCAATATTTCAAATATGTACAAATTACTAATAACGGAAATGATATCTTTTGTACTTCATTTATTATAATTTTATATATTAATCGATAATAAATTGATTATATTTTATATTGAACTCAGTAGGTTCTTAGCAATCTTTGCAATACCATGTATTTATATAAACAAAACAATATTTGTCTTGTATTTTAGATGATACTATAAATTAATGGCCTAATTAATTTCCACAGAGAAGTAATACAATATTACTTATTCCGAAGATTGTATACAGAAATTCACAGCAAAACTGTCATTAACATAAAACTCATGTAATCTTCCCCGTCAGACTCAACAAGAATATGAACTCAGAAATTAGCGGACATTTAAACTATTCCACAGCATTTTCTTATTTTACAAATACTCGTAGCAACAGCATCGTGAATTATTAACACAACCTAATCTGAAATGCGAGACCTCATAGTCCATATTGATTTATTTAGCGTCCGTGTTCTGCTATACTAATGCTTTATGTGATCAACAATTTAATTACAGGAACGCGGTGCCATTCACAGATTTATTTTTAGGTCCTGAAATCACATGCAAACATGTCTGCTCACAATAGGTTAACGATAATTGAAATGTATGATTGAAATATATTATATTTTATAGTTAACTGAATAGGTTCTTAGCAGTCTTTGCAATATCATGTATTTATAAAAAAAAAAAAAATATTTGATGTGTATTACAGACATATACTTCTCTCTGGAGGTTAATGTATTAATTTACAAATTTATCTTTACTCTAATATTTATTAATTATTTTAATGCATGTCAGATTTCCTGTAGTAATGATAATGTGCATTACAAGTATTGCTTGAATTTTTTTTTTTTGCATTAACATTTTCAAGTATTTTTAAGTATTATTAAAAATTAGAAAAAACTGTATTTTTAAATTATAGATGATAGTATTTGTTGAAATCTGAAAATTTAATTTGTTTTCAATAAATTTAATAGCAAAATGAAATAGTTTTTTCAGCCTCCTAATTCAGTGACAAATTAGCTTCAATAAATCTTCTATTAATTATTTTATTCTTCAAATACTATTAAAAATTATAGTTAATCTCCTTTATAATTAATTACAAACAAATAAACACATCCGTAAATATGAAGCTGCTACAGTTAAATTAGAAAAAAAACCAGAAAATTTTAATTAGGAAAATCACATGTAATAAATTTAAAATCTGCAGCCATTAAGTCTCTAATTTTCTGAAAGCAGTGACTACAATAATATCCCCAGAGGATTAAAACCTAGCCCTAGATCGCTGCGACTGGACTAGGAGGAGACTTTAATCTTCTAAGGGACTATTTTAAATACAAGAATCACGCTGTTAAAAGGACATTTCTTTCGATATTCATTGTAGCAGTTGAATATACTTGAAAGTATACTTGAACAGTATACTTGAAAGCAACAAAAAACAAGCTTAATTTCTCTGACATAATTTCTAATAACCCATCATAACGATGTACTGTAGACTTCAACTTTTAATTAAAAATTTCTCTACCACTTTTACTGAAAACCCCCTTCTGCTCCAGAAATTGCAGAGCCCAGAAAGAACTGGGGCCATTATTTCCCGGGCCCCAAATTAGATTTATCTTCCTTTTCGCTGGACGCCATTTTAACTGCCATACCTTATCTTCCAGAGCGACAAGAAGAGTTAAAGCTCATTTTCAAAATGGACCTGACGTACCATTTCGCGAACGTACATCTATCGAAATGTCAGTCCGCCTAATTATCTGATCATAATTACAGCAAAGTAGCAAGGGGGGAAGCCAGAGAGAGTTGCATTTCATGCGTTTTCTACGTGGGGTTTGTGAAATATGCCAGTGGAGTTAGCCTTACTTAGAACTGTTTCTGATAGTTTGGTTAACTATACGTGGTGCACGAATTTATCCATTAGAGTGGGATGCCTGTTCAATTGTTCATATCTTTCACTAATTAAAAGGATTAAATTCGGCTGCTATTTTTTATCCGGAGGCAATAAATTGTGTCACCTGTGATTTAGATTCAGTTGTACGCTGAGCGATTGAAATTGCTGCATCCAGTAATTATTTTATGAAATTTGCTTTATATGTAATAGGAACGAGTAGAGAGTAGACAGTCTAATATAGTGTGGTGTCAGTGTAGTTAATAATTTTCCAATTCAGCAGACCTGACAGGTAAAATTGTTCTTTTGAAATGTGTAATTTAGTTGTAGAGTTTTCATGTGCTATTGATTTGTAAATAGAATTAGAAACATGTAAAATATGTGCAATTTTTAAACCACTCGTGCATGCATTATATTTGATTGCTTATAATATCATTTTTACAAGAATATATCAGAAATTAATACCCTGTAAGGTCATAAGAAAAAATATATTCCTTGATTTTATTTGAAAAATATCATTTGAAATAGATTAATATGTTTAACTGCATTATTATTTAGATTTTTCTTTACGTTAATAAATAAGATTTCTAATTTGCATTTTTTCATTGAAATGCTTATATTGTTTATCTATCCATAATGTAGCATTATTTCTCACGAGAAGAGTTTTGGCACTTCATTCCCAGGAGAGAAGAATATGTTATTTGACAAGCATATAATAACAACCCATCACTCAACTTGGACAGTAGACAAGCAGTATTGTGGGCAATTATAGTACATGCAATTAATGTTGAACTAATTAAAACAACCTCTCAATCAAATCTGATAGCAGATATTCGTGATTTCATGAACCTGAAAGTGGACCTCTTCTTAAGTCGTTGTAGGCCTAATACAGGCCGAAACATTACAGTAAAAATTGTCAATCGTCTGAATAATGTAGAAAAATGTTTATCTCATTCGTTGTATGCAATTACTTTTCATTCCTTGCATTAAAATTATGCAAAAAATATTCTGGGCTTGTATAAGATTTTTAAGCAACTTTAATGTTCAAAGTGAGATTGATGTAGTGATCCATTGATACTTACAAATATCTTCCTGTACTTATGATGAACTTAAAAAATTATCGGTCTGTAAGTAAATTTCTAGCCTCTTTATTTTTTTTGAATAGATTAAAGTTTAAAAACAAGGTACTGTCAATCTATATATATATATATATATATATTTACTTTAAAAAGAGATATAATTAACTGCATTATTAGAGGCCAAATTCAACTTTTCTGCGTTTCTAGAAAATGAAAATTTCAAGAAATGCTAATTTCATAGATTATCTTTAGAATCTACCGACGATTTAATTCTAAATTATAATATATTATCAAAGTTCATAAAAATTTTAAATTTATATGAAGCCGTTACACATTTCACGCTATAGTAGTTTCCTCACAAAGTCATTTTAAAATTAATTCAATAATGGCTTTATTTATCTCAAGTTTACGATTATTAAACAAAATAATAAGGGAAATAATTTACTATAATAAACAAAATAATAAGTTAAATAATTTAAGATTTTTAAACAAAATAATAAGGGAAATAATTTAAGATTTTTAAACAAAATAATAATTGAAAGAATTTACGATTTTTAAACAAAATACTAAGTGAAATAATTTACGTTTTTTTAAAAATAATATTGATTTCATTTTTATGCACAAAATACTAAGTGAAATAATTTACGATTAATTTACGATTTTTAAATAAAATAATAAGCTAAATAATTTACGATTTTTAATCAAAATAATAAGT